>JARBWK010000012.1:102713163-102936227 GCA_030556195.1 Anolis apletophallus
CTCCAAATATGGCCATGACTCCTGATTGGCTGGGATGGCAGATAGGAGTGCGCGCCGATTGGCTCTCCAGAGCCGGTCAACACCCCAGCCATCAGCTAATCTACCAATCATGGACGGAGCCAGCCCAGGAGGGGGCAGGCGGGAATTTCAATTGTTTTGACAGTTCTGTAACCTTTAAAAACCAATGTTTTGAATGTATATGCATGCGTCTTTGCGGGATCAGGGAATTTGCGGTCGCATCCTACTCAGCTGAGCAGAATAAACAATTTCGTGGCATCTACCTAACCGATTGGTGAGCATAATTGGGTCCAAGGGAGGCGGGTAGATTACGAGGGCCTAACCGCTCCTGGCTCGCCAGGTCAACTGAACCCTCGCGGGCTCTGCTCTGTGGTCGGTCCACAAGACTTGCCCGGTTGTCGGAGCAGCCGGTCTGGGGAAGTGACGGTTGTTCGATAACAAACCTTGCCGCTGTTATGCAATATATAAATATCTTTTCATTATTTTCTTCTATTGGAAAGTCCAGTAGACCTAGGAGCATATATTCTGGTTTAAATCTAAATCTTATCTTAAAGATTTTCTTGTATTTCTATGTATATCTTTCTCCAAAATTTTCTAATCTTAGCACAGTTCCACCAACTATGATAAAAGCTCCCAATTTCTTTTTTACATTTCCAACATCGACTGTCAAAGTCACTATTATATCTGGCAATTTTTGCTGGCGTGAGATACCTACCATCTATGTAATATCTTTAGGTTGTTTTCTTTAAAGTCATGGGCATATGTAAATTTTAAATGAGTCTTCCAAAACCTTTCCCATAACTTTAGGGGTATATTATGGCCAAACTCTTGTGCCCATTTGATCATGCAGTATTTGACCAACTCTGTCTCTGCTTGCCATTCTAAAAGTATTTGATATAACATCGATATTTTCTTATTTTTCCTTTTTATTAAATTGTCCCCAAAATTTGGTTTTTGTTCAAAGCCTATTAGCTTTTTCAAAGTTTGCCGCACTGCTCCACTAGTACAAAAGCCATCAGTAGTTATTATTATTATTATTATTATTTCAGGATTTTACCCCGCTCTTCTCAACCCCTGAGGTGGGACTCAGAGTGGCTTACAGTATGGCACAATTCGATGCCCACATCACAACAGCATAAAACCCCAAAACCCCACAACAATTAAAATACATTAAGATACATTAAAATACAGTTTCAACAGCATCATACACAGTCATTCCAAGTTAAAACAATATTCAATCCATAAAAACATTGACCCTCTTCATCCATTCCATTAAAATCCCCATCTAACATGCTGCCTAGTGCTGGTGTGCAAACGCCCAGTTGTCACTGACAAATGTATTCTATGAGAATCATCGTTCCAATCCCCGGAACTTTTAAAAACTCTGGGGAGCCGACATTCTGAATGCACATCTCCAGCTAGACGGGTAACTGCATACGCAACGGCTGAGTCTGGACAGACTGGTCTGACTATGAAAATCATAAATGGTGCCAACACTCTGATTAGAGACGAGAGATATATTTAGTCTTCCCCTTTCTCGCTTCCCCTGTAAGGCTAATTGGTGCTATTACCAATTATCTGATGTGGATTTGGTAATTGGAGACAGATGGGAGACCGAATTTAATGTTTTTCACCGCTGGCTAGTAGATCCTTGCTTCTATGTGCACTTGTGGGTAACAACTAATGGATAAGCTTCAACATATTTGAATGAAGGATGAGGGAGATAGAGACTGACATCCAGAATTTGTTGGAGCATGCAAGGAACAAGTGTGTGTGTGTGTGTGTGTGAACTGCAAAATGAGGTGCATGAAGCTGATTGGTCAGGAAATGCATGGGATGATGGCTGAGCCTAGAACTTTTAGATACTGTTGCATTTTTATTCAGGCTTAAGCAGGGCCGGATTAGCGGCCTGTGCCGCCCAAGGCTGGCCGGTCTAAACGCCCCCCCGTGGGTGGGGCCTCTTGCGGGGGGTGTGGCCGGCGTGATGCACAAGGCGCCGCCGGAAGTCCCACCCCTAGGCGGACTCACACAGCTTCCCCCGCTGCCGCCGCGCTCGCACCGGCGCACCTCCTCCCTTCACTGAAGGGAGGAGTGGCGCCCGTCCGCGTGGGGTGGCGGCGGGGGGAGCCACGTGAGTCGCCCTAGGGGCGGGACTTCTGGTGGTGCCTTGTGCGTCACGCCGGCCACGCCCGCAAGAGGCCCCGCCCCCGGTGCGTCACGGTGGCGGCAAAAGCCGCGTGAGTCTCCCCAGGGGCGGGACTTCCAGTGGCACCGTCTCCTTCTCGCCGGTTCCACCCCCTCCCTTCACTGAGCCGCTGCCGCCGTGACGCACAAGGCGCCGCCAGAAGTTCCGCCCCTAGGGCGACTCACGTGGCTTCCCCCGCCGCCGCGCTCGCACCGGCGCACCTCCTCCCTTCACTGAGGGAAGGAGTGGCGCCCGCCGCGTCAATCGCCCTAGGGGCGTTGGGACTCCCCCCCGGCTCCTTGTCCCGCAGGCGGGCGCTACTCCTTCCTTCACCCCTTCCTTCAGGGCCGGAAATGCCACCCCCCAAATCCGCCGCCCGAGGCCATGGCCTAGTCTGGCCTTATGGGTTATCCGGGCCTGGGCTTAAGCTATGCAGGTGCAAAGAGAGACAGTATGAAGAGGGAAGCAGAGAGACAGGCTGTTTTGCACCTTGGCTGCTGAAAAGAAAGTCTCTCATATGGACAAAGAAATACCATTTTAAATCTCTCTGAAAGGACATTTACTGAGTTGATACAACTGATCATATTGTACATATGTTGTTCTGAATTAAGAAGAGTAAACTACTTCTTCTTTACTGTTCACCTGCGTGGCATAATTTCTTTCAATCGCAAGGCAGTGCGTGGGCTGATCCAATGTGAACTACACTTGGTTTATTTTACATTACACCACAGAATCCTAGTGATGAAAGGACTGAAATGGGACTTTAAGCCTCTAGTTGGGAATAAGGAGCAAAAAGCATGACATTTACTTTGGAAGGAGTCAGTGATGAGCTGCATTTCTCCTCCTAGGTTGCAACCATGGTGTGGTGAATTCCCCACTGGGTAGGATAGGTAAAGCCTGAAAAACTAGGCCCAAGACATTGGCAGCCATTTTAGGTAGGTACCAAAGGGATATCCATCTTAGGATCTCATTTCCAAAAGGGGGCTTGCCTAAGAGCAGTCTGGAGGGAAATGAGGGGAGTTAGGATTGGCTGGTAGAGAAGGGGGCAGAGCCTAACTTAGAAAAAGAAAAAAAATGCCCGGAAGGAGAGGCGCTTTAAAATCTGACAGCAGAGTGGGTCTGGCTGACAAAGTAGAAGGAGTTAGTGTTAGAGTAAAGAGGCCTGAAAGTGGTCAGGTGGCTAGCAGAGTTAACTGGCAAGGAAGTTCTACAGCTATCAGGGAAGATAGTGTATAAAGGTGTAGAGCAGGGGTGCTCACACTTTTTCAGCATGGGAGCTACTGATTAAAAAACCAAGTCCCAAAGATCACCTACCCAGAAATGTAAAACGTATAACTATTTTCTTATTTATTTATTTATATTTATTATTCATTTTTATGTACCGCTCCTTCCAGCAGGCTCAGGGCAGTTTACATAAAATGAAGTTATAAAACATCAACATTTCAATTTAATAACAACAATATAAAACAGAGCATAAAAATACATCCAACCACCCCATTTCTCCCACACTGCCATATTACCACACATATTATCAGCCAGAAAGTAAGAAGAGAGGCTGTTGAACTGCAAGGCCATTTAATACTCAGCAAGGTAAACAAAGGGGCATGCAAAAATACATCCAACCACCCCATTTCTCCCACATTTCCATATTCCCCAACATATATTTCTCAAGGAACAAAGCAAGCAGAGAGGCTTTGGAGCTAAAACATTAAAAATAAACAAAGAGACATGCCACAGAACAATCAAGCACCCACCCCAAAGTAAAAAGACCGACCTTTGAGATGCGGTAAGGAAATGACCCCAAAGCGTCCTTCTTCTTCTCCTCCGTCGTTGCTCCTATTTCCACTCCGCCAGCATGCGTGCCGCCTCCAAGAGCTCACGAGAAGTCCGAGGGGCAGAATGGGCGCTTCTGCGCATACGCGTGGGGCCAGCCATCCATCGTGTCATCCGGGCCCGCCCCCTTGGTCTCCTATGACTCTGAGTGGCTGGAGCAAGACAGAGGGAGGAGGAGGAATCCAAAAGAGGGGGCCCATTCTGCCTCTTGGACTCTGGAGCTTTTGGAGGCGGCGCGCGCAGGAGGAGCAACGACGGAGGACTTCTTTGCAGCGTGCAGGGGCGCGTGAAGAGGACCAACAGCAAAAAACCTGTTCAGGGGCCTGAAGATCACCAGGATGAGGCCTGAAGATCACCCTGGTGATCCCGATCACCATTCTGAGCACCCCTGGTGTAGAGAGATAGATCCAGAGCAGTACTATCTGTATTGGAGTTAAGATTTACTAGGCAGAGAGGAGATCCTGTCAGTAAACTCTTGGAGGGAGAAAGGAGTTGTATTTTGTAACTAAGATTTGAACTGCTTCAAGGAACCATGCGCTTTCATGCCAAAGTATCTGAACCATTAAGCTTAATACCTATTTTGTAAGTTCTCTTCAATAAACTGGGCGGGACCCCACTAACTCCTTCTACTTTGTCAGCCAGACCCACTCTGCTGTCAGATTTTAAAGCGCCTCTCCTTCCGGGCATTTTTTTTCTTTTTCTAAGTTAGGCTCTGCCCCCTTCTCTTCCAGCCAATCCTAACTCCCCTCATTTCCCTCCAGGCTGCTCTTAGGCAAGCCCCCTTTTGGAAATGTGCTATTACCAATTATCTGATGTGGATTTGGTAATTGGAGACAGATGGGAGACCGAATTTAATGTTTTTCACCGCTGGCTAGTAGATCCTTGCGAGGCGGGGCCCCGTCCAGGCTTCACTCACCGGTGTCGAGGGCGCGCTCGTCAGCTGCAGTCCCACCGTGGGGGCCATCCTTCTCCGGCAAGGCCTTCTCTCTCTCTCACACACACACTCCCTCCCTCCCTCCCGCATCCTTGCATCCTATCCTTGTGCGCACCTTCGCCTTGCTCCCCCTCCCTCAGGAGCAACCAATGAGCGGTCACGTCACCACACCGTGTCAAGAGACGAGCGCCAGGGCCCACCCACTAAAGCCTCATTAGCGGAAGAAGCCATGCATGGGCGGAAGAAGCCCCACATGGGCGGAAGAAGCCCCGTGCGGGCGGAAGAAAGCCCCACGCGGGTGGAAGGCGGTGGCAAAAGCGTGCGCGCGGTGGCGAATACACGCGAGCAGGGTGCGCACACGCAGCGCCCCATCCTGCTGCGATCTACCTCAGATGGGCTCGCGAGCTACTCGTCGATCACGATCGACTTCATGGGCAGCCCTGAACTACACCTTTCATTGTATTTTGGGGAACACAAAATCCTTAACCCATTATACATGGCACCCTTAATCTTCAAGCATTTTCCCTACAGTGCAAAAGTACTCTATTTTAACCTCTCTGACTTTTCCTCTCAGACAAAACTCAATTTTCTTTATCTATTTCTAGGAAGAGATATGCAGTTATGGTCCTCTCACAAGCATTTTTTCTGTACTGCCTCAAAGCTACAGCTCTTGGGGGTCCTCTAAGGTAAACATTTAAACCAGCTTAAATATATTTTTATTTGCACAGCTTCCAGCTCTCCTGGATGCAAATACCTGCCTGTACACCTGGCCAGGTAAGACTGCCCAAGGGGCAACCGAAAGAAAAAATGCCTTTGGCCAGGCTTTGCTAATTGTCATGATAAATGATTGCCCGGCTTCATCTTGAGACCTGGCTGTCCTTGGCCCTTCATTAGGTCGCTTCTTATCTGGAGTCTCCTTTTTTGGCAATTGCAAGGAAGGCATAAACTCTGGATTGTGCAGTTTTTGCCATCAACTGACTCATGCTTTGGCTTCAGGTGCCAACTCAGCTCTATGCCCTCCAGCAGGGATTCTGAAATACTGTACACATTTTCACTCTCCCTTTATGATGATATGCAAATGACACCTCTCCCCATATGACTAAAACTATTTTCATAATCCTTTGAAAAGGAGGCTAAAGACCTTGTAAAATGACAACCCTCGTGATTCCATAGCATTGGGCCCTGGCAGTTAAAGTGGTGTCAAACTGCATTCTTTCCACTGTGTAACATCCTGAGAGAACCTAAAAGAAGCATGATAATTCTCATGGTGCTCTTTGGAGGGGAGAGTGCCAAAGAATTGTCAGCATTTGCCCATCCAGGCATTCATAGAATCATAGAGTTGGAAGAGACCCCATGGGCCATCCAGTCCAACCCTCTTCCAAGAAGCAGGAAAATCGCATTCCAAGCATCCTCCGACAGATTACAATCCAGCCTCTGTTTAAAAGCCTCCAAAGAAGGAGCCTCCACTATACTCCATGGCAGAGAGTTCCACTCCGAATAGCTCTCACCGTCAGGAAGTTCTTCCTAATGTTCAGATGGAATCTCCTTTCTTGTTTTGAAGCCATTGTTCTGCATCCTAGTCTCCAGGGAAGCAGAAAACAAGCTTGCTCCCGCCTCCCTATGACTTTCTCTCACATAGCTATCGTGTCTACTCTCAGCCTTCTCTTCTTCAGGCTAGACAGGCCCAGCTCTTTAAGCTGCTCCTCATAGGGCTTGTTCTCCAGACCCTTGATCATTTTAGTCGCCCTCCTCTGGACACATTCCAGCTTGTCAATATCTCAATATCTCATTCCAATATCTCATTCCAGGAGCTGCTGCTATTTTCCTGTCCAGGAATTCAAAAAAGTCAAACATGGCATCGTGATGAAGTTCGGGTTTTTTCCATGTCTGCAAAGACGTTGCCTAGGGGATGCCCGGATGTTTGATGTTTTTACCATCCTTGTGGGAGGCTTCTTTCATGTCCCTGAATGGGGAGCTGGAGCTGACAGAGGGAGCTCATCTACACTCTTCTCAGATTCGAACCTCTGACCTGTCGGTCTTCAGTCCTGCTGACACAAAAGTTTAGCCCATTGTACCACTGGGGATCCTCATGGGGTTGGTGATTATGCACAATGGTCTGATACACAATGGGATACATTTTGTGCTGTTATTTATTTATTTATTATTTACCGTATTTATATTCCGCCCTTCTCACCCCGAAGAGGACTCAGGGTGGCTCACAGAACACATACATAGCAAACATTCAATGCCGTTAATCAGATAGGACAAAAAACAGACAGAAGTATTTTTCCCAACTTTGGCATCCTGGAGGTTGTGCTCTATTCCAGTCACAGGAGGGCGCTGTTGCTCCATCCTCTATGATTAAGAGCTTCTTCCTTCCTTTGATTGCCGGCATTTTCTGGTATTTCTTTTATGGTGCCATAGAATACCCCCCTGCTTAAGCAGTGCCTAATTTATCTACTCACAGCTGTTTTTGAACTGCTTAGGTGGACAGTAAGCTGGGCTGAAGGTCGGGTGCTCACTCCAACCCAGGCTTCGAACTGCCAACCTGGAGATTAACCAGCCCTGTTTCTGATGCACATTGATAGCAAGCTGTGTCAGTGTTCTATTACACATCTAATGTTTTCTTACTGCCCCTTTTGCATAACTAAATATACTTAAATGTGATGTAGGTTTCTGTAGGGTAATATAGGATTTTAGCAATCTGCTATACTTTTAGGAACATGTACCTGAGCTCATTTAGGTCATAATCCTAAAAAGATGGGAGTGTTTTACTGCTCTGGGAGACTTTTCGACCAAGAATAACGGTAATCATGCTTTCAATAAATAAGTCACACATGAGACTGAAAGATGGGCTTTAGAAATTTACATTCCTCCATGGCTGAAAAGAGGAATTTGAAGGCGTAATTAGGGACATAACTATGACAACAGGGTAAGGACATATGCATTTAGGGGTTTTGTGTTCCCCCTTCCTCAGAGTATATTGTTAGAATGTGTGGCAGGATATTTTCCTTGGCAACAAAAAACGTAGCTGCAGTTGCAGAATGCAAGATGGATTTAATGTGTTTGTTACTGAAACAAGCAATGGAGACTGTTCATCTAATTAAAAGACATAATTTCATCACTTCTCTTCTTGTGGCACCAACAGAGCTACAGCAAAGACAATGATCTAATCTAGGAATGAAAGGCAACAGAACTCTTGAAATACAGCATTGAGCTCTGCCTCATTTGGCTTAATCTATGCATTTTGATATCTTCTATGAAACAAATATTAAGACCCAGGTTTTGATTCTTAGATCCTTTCACACCACACAGTTATAACACTATGATTCTGCTACAACTGCAATAGAACCATAGAATCATTGAGTTGGAAGAGACCTCATGGGCCATCCAGTCCAATCCCTTTCTGCCAAGAAGCAGGGAAATTGCATTCAAAGCACCCCTGACAGATGGCCATCCAGCCTCTGCTTAAAATCCTCCCAAGAAGGAGCCTCCACCACACCCCGGGGCAGAGAGTTCCACTGCTGAACAGCTCTCACAGTTAGTAAGTCCTTCCTAATGATATGATGACAACCATGGATAAATATGTGAGGGGAAGTCATAGGGACGAAGGAGCAAGCTTGTTTTCTGCTGCCCTGGAGACGAGGGGACTAGGACAATGGCTTCAAACTACAGGAAAGGAGAGTCCACCTGAACATTAGGAAGAACTTCCTAACAGTGAGAGCTGATCAACAGTGGAACTCTCTGCCCCGGAGTGTGGTGAAGGCTCCTTCTTTGGAGGCTTTGAAACAGAGGCTAGATGGCCATCTGTCGGGGGTGCTTTGAATGCGATTTTCCTGCTTCTTGGCAGAAAGGGCTTGGACTGGATGGCCCACGAGGTCTCTTCCGACTCTATGATTCAATGGCAGTTGAAGTGGAATCGTAGTGTTATAACTGTGTGGTGTGAAAGGATCCAAGAATCAAAATCTGGGTCTTAAAATTTGTTTTGTAGAAGGTATCAGCCAGTATAGATTAAGTCAAACTAGACAGGGTTTAATGCTGTATTTCAAGAGCCCGGTTGCCTTTCACATTCCTAGATTGAATCCGATTGAATCTCCTTTCCTGTAGTTTGAAGCCATTGTTCCGCGTTCCAGTCTCAATGGGGTTCTGTTGTTCTTAAATTTTTAAATTGTGTTTACGTATATTGTTTCTGGTAGTTTTGTAAACCGCTCCGAGCCTTTGGGGAGTGGCTGTATACAAGTCAATAAATAAATAAATAAATAAATGTTTCCATCCTATGGATTGTTGGGATCTATAGTTTAAGGAGGGTTATTTAGAATATTTAATTCTTATTTGACGTCCACATGCTCCCAAGGAAGAGCAAATGTAACTGATAGAAGACTCAGGTGCAAATGCTCCAAAACATTCAGGATTATAGTAGTGCCCAAGGACAATGATGTTGAATGAGATAATCTATTGGGTGCCTTCCAGTTCCATCTGAAAGCCATTTGGCTCTTTCCTCCTCTCTGCCTGTCTTGTTCCTTTGTAACATCTCCTAGGATTAACAAAACGTTTGCAAACTCTTATAATTTAGGAAGCCGATATGCTTTATGGTTTGTTTCTTCCTCTGATGGCTTCTCCGTTTCTGAGGAGTGAGCTTCATTTTTCTCCCCTTTTAAATTGCTCGTTGTGCCCAACGGCTCCTCTAAGGAGCAATAACATGCAGTGTCCTTTACAAAAATAAAAAGTGACTCATGGAAAGTAGACAAAGGGCTGAAGAGGGAAGAGAGTTATTGCCGGCCTCAATCACACTATTTCTCAGAGGCTTCCAGGTAGATGCAATGCCATTGTGCAGCACTTGTTGTCAAGTACTTGCTTTGGTTACTCCTAATTCCCCCCCCAAAGTTCATGGCAGGTTTACATTCCTGTGAGTTTCCAGTGCAGTAAACGAAATATGTAATTTTGGCAACTAGACCATCATGTCCATGGAATATCATAATTCATGCCATCATGTCAGCAATTAATGGTAGCCTATCATTGCTTATGTGTTGTTCGCTGTCACTTTACTTTAAATTGGCTCCGAATTTATGAGCTTTCTTGGGGTTGCTTTTCAGAAAGCCTTGTTTGCTGTTCAAAGGAACTGTTTTATCAGCTGGGAATGCTGTTGTGTACATAGGAATTGCCCTGCATGTGTGTAGATTATCTGTGCATTGTAGTTTGCTTTCATGCAGTTTGCAGCAGTTGAAGTACACTGAGGACAAAGAGGGGGGAATTTTTTTATTTATTATTTATTATTCGAATTTATATACCGCCACTCCTCGATGGCTCGGAGCGGTTTACAACAGAATAATACAGTTAAAAGTAAACAACTCTGCACATCACAAACAATAACAAAACAAACTATAGGAGTCATCTACTAGATACCAGGGTTCACCCAGTCCCTAGAGAGAGGGGCAGAATAAAACCCAGTGGAGTGTGGTCATGGACAGGGCCAGCAGTGTAAAAGCTGGCTCACCCAGCCAGCATTGGAGGCGTAGTGACGGCCTGACAGGCCCAAAATAGAGTCTCCAGTAGAGTCTTTAGGAGAGTTCCTATCACCAGTAACTTGGGAGGGCACGCTTTTCTCCACCTTCAGAGTTTGAGTCACTTTTAAGGGTGAACTGGGGAGACGCTCTCTCCCTTACAACCCTAGGTCGAGCATTTGAGAATAGCAAATGGGAATAGGAGACACAACCTGGGCTCAGTTTAAAAGTGGAATGGCAGAAGGATGAATTGGGATTATCCCTGGCAAATCATCATCATTTAATTATATTCTGCTCTATCTCCCCGAGGGGCCTAAGAGTGGATTAAAACATACACAGATAGGCAAACATTCAATGCCTTTATTACAGTGAAATGACAATGACACACAAATGCACAGAACACAGGTAAAGGCTTCCTCTTTCATCTCCGGCTTCTGGAGGTGGTGCTCAACTCTGGCCATGGAGAGGTGCTCTTTTTCCATTTACTTTACTTTAACATCCTTTTATTGCAGATATTATTTCTGACAACAAACTTGATCATAGAAGAAACTTCGTGAATCTTTGCACAGCATTACTTTGTGGTGATTTCACCACACTGAGAAATTAATGTACCCAGTAACATTCATAAGGGTGCAAATGACCCAAAATCTACTCTCTCTCTCTCTCTCTCTCTCTCTCTCTCTCTCTCTCTCTCTCTCTCTCTCTCATAGTGTTGTGCTGTGAATGAACTAATTAACACAGGTTCAGTTGCACAAGTGACTCATAAAAAGTGTTACTTTGCTTGAATCATAAACACTAGCCCTTTAAATAGCTGCGACTTGGCCATTTCCCACCGAGAAGCAGACACCTTTGTCTTAGGCAACATACAAACAATTTGCATATTTGGGTGGTGAGGCAGAAGAACATCTTCCCATTGAGGACCATCTGGTGTTAGTGGCTACATCATGGCGACTGAAATATGTTTATGTCCAATTATGGGCTGATAAATTACCAAGCTAGGCCAACTGTGGCATCAGCGCTTGGCACACAGAAGCGTTTTCTAGGGCGCACTGACTCTGGCAGCGTTCTTGTACTGAGATTTTGCCCAGAACGGTCCTGTGCTTGCTCTTCTTTGTAAAACCGGGGTAGCTTGCCATGATAAAGAGGCACATAAAAAGCAATAAAATAACAATGTAACAACAGCTAATGAATAAAACATGACCAGTTTCAAGTCATATAGGAGCCCAAGTAGCAACACAATCAGCCTCCACATTTATGGGTTTAACTTTTGTGCATTTGATTATTTGCGGATTTGATTAATATAACTTCTTTAGGAAACTCTTAAGTGCTCCAGTGCAGTTTATGGTCAATTTTTTCATAGCAGTAGACTTAGAGCAGCATTGCTCAACTTGAGGGTTGGGACCCCTGGGAGGGGTCACAAGGGGGTGTTAGAGGGGTCGCCAAAGACCATCAGAAAACACTGTATTTTCTGTTGGTCATGGGGGTTCTCTGGATGTAGTTTTTTATTAAAAAAATTGTGTTTATTATATATACATACATACATACATACATACATAAAAACATAAAATCTTCAAAATTCAGCAGTCAAAATACAAGTATTTTCCCCCAATCCCACCACCCCCCCTCCCAAGCCCAGGAACAGTTTACTACTCTTGCTATACTTATTACAGTTGTTCAACAATGACGATAGTCTTATTTAACCCCTTATATCTATCCCCTTTATTCTGGAAATGAGACTTCCATTTTGCCTCCCAGGTCCTTCTAATTTGGCCCGTTCTGTAATAACCCACCAAACACTTCCAGTATTTTCTCTTGGTCAAGCTTGGTTCAATTCAATCATTGGTGGAGTTCAGAATGCTCTTTGATTGAAGGTTAACTATAAATACAGGAACTACAACTCCCAAATGACAAAATCAACCCCCCCCAACCCCCCACCCCAATATTCAAATTTGGGTGTATCAGGTATTTGTGCCAAATATGTTCCAGTGAATGAAGATACATCCTATTTACATTAGGATTCATAATAGTAGCAAAATTAACGTTATGAATTAGCAATGGAAATAACATTATGGTTGGGGGTCACCACAACATGAGGAACTGTATTAAGGGGTTGTGGCATTAGGAAGGCTGAAAACCACTGGCCTAGAGATTTTTAGAGAGATGTTCTCTCAGATCAAATAACCACATTTTTTTATTTATGGTTTTTCAACTTTCATGGGATCCTATGCCCTTAACCTCAAAGAGTCAATGGTATCTGTTGCCACTTTTATAAATTCTCCCAATTCTTAAATTCAAAGGCCATCATCTTCAGAAGAAGAAAAATGAGACCACATATATTATTGACTAGGGTTCTTTGCCTACGTCACCCAAGATCTCAGCACATGTTTCCAAACGTATCCACTACCGAAGGCTCACATGATATCCTTTGCAAACAAACCAGCGTTTCTACGACACAATCAGTAGAGATCAAATGGCAAACAAATGCTGCATAATTTACTAAATGGATGAAAGTAAGCAATTAGTGGAGAGATGGGACTAATCGTAGTACAGTGGAGGGAAATGAAAATGCCTCTGATGAGATGCCAAAGGCCAGAAGCCACAGCAGGGATTGGGAAAGGGGAAAGATCAGGACTTCAATGACATGCAGAGTGGGCACAGGTGGCAGTGGGGCATGAGTACAGCAGTTGAATATAGGGTGCATCTAGACTGTAGACTGAATGCAGGTTGACACCACTTTAACTACTATGGATGAATGCTATAGGATCATAGCATTTGTATGTATTGTCGAAGGCTTTCATGGCTGGAATCACTGGGTTGTTGTAGGTTTTTCGGGCTATATGGCCATGTTCTAGAAGCATTCTCAGACCTCACAACCTCTGAGGATGCTTGCCATAGATGCAGGCGAAACATCAGGAGAGAATGCTTCTAGAACATGGCCATATAGCCCGAAAAACCTAAAACGACCCATAGCATTTGTAGTTTGGTGAGGCACTAGCACTCTTTGGCAGAGAAGGCTAAAGGCAGGTAAAACTACAACTCTTACGATTCCATAGCAGTGAGCCACGGCAATTAAAGTGGTGTCAGCTGCATTCATGCTACAGAAGAACTCTGTAGTGAAGCTGGAGGAATGAATCATGGCTGAGTGGGGATTCCAACCATGCTCTCTTAGGTCCCTCCTACACTGCCAGATGATCCAGATTATCAAATCAGATAATCCACTGGATTATATGAGTCTACGTGACGCTTGGGCAAACTTGGGCCCTCCAGGTGTTTTGGACCTCAATTCCCGCAATTCCTAACACCCAACATTAAAAACTGTGGCATAGCCCTTTAGCGCTCTAGCTGGAGGTCAGCTGTGACCAGCAGTGCTGCAGAATTTGAAGAGGCATGAATGGAGGGCGAAAGGGAGAAACGTGCTAAGACAAAGGCATGTCAACCCAACCCTGACCGGGACTGCCTTCCACCTGGAAACCGATGTCCTCATTGCAGGATCAAGAATAGGGCTCCACAGCCACCTACGGACCCACCACCAAGACCCTACACTTGGAGGGCCATCATCCTCGGGCTACGAGGGATTGCTTAAGTAAGTATTCCTGGACATCTGATTCTTCTGTGTATGAATTATCTAGCCCCAGAGGATGAGTTATGGCAAATCCTAGTCCACCTGGCTCTCAGATAACCATAACCCCGAATGAAGAAGAGAGTTTGGAATAACGTTAACCCAGATGCAAAATGGTATTCCTCACAAATGCAACAAGTGGAAATGGAGGCAACAACATTTGGCTGAAACCCAGAAAACACATGCTGTTTACGCTAATTTAGAAGAGCATAATGCATCACTGATATGGTCACCCTCCCTGATATCATCTGCCTCCAGAGATCTATGCATAGTAATGGGGCTGGATTCTAATAGGGTCGCTTACCTCTTTATAGGAGAATTTAAAAATGTTGCAACCATTTGAAGCCTTTAGCATCAAGCAGGGTGTGAAATCCTCCCAGTTGTGTTTCCGTGACTTCAGCGACAGCCTTGCTGCTATTTTAATAGTGCCGTACTGAGAACAGCACGAGAACAATTAATTGCCTGTACATCATCCGATTGCTGCGGCAACATCCAGAATGAGTTATAATTGTCTAACCTTTCTTTTTTCCCCCCAGTATGCATTTTGCATCACAGATGTTTTAAAAACAATCAACCATCGGAGTAGGATTTCATCAGCAAACATCCTGTTGATTGCTCATAACCCCAGTGTGTGAAAATCAGCCCTGCTAATAAGTTTGAGTTCAACAATAAGTTAAAGAAGGAAAAAGGAAAATCAGTTGCCGGTGAATAAAGAACATGGTCAAGATACGAAGAGCTACTTTGCAATTCTAACGACAGTGCAGGTGTGATTTGCTCTAGGACCCATTTATTGATCATTTTGGCAGTTTCTCATATTTGCAGAACTTTCCCACAGCATTACATTTCAAATGAGATTATTATCTTCCTGTCACTTAAAATTTGGTCTAAGTACCAAAGAAGGAGGCCGTGGTGGCACAGCGGATTAAACTGCTAAGCTGTAGAACTTGCTGACAGGCAGGTCGGCGGTGCAAATCCACGGGATTGAGTTTGCTCCCATAGTTAGCCCTAGCTTCTGCCAACTTAGTAAAGGTAAAGGTTTCCCCTGACATTGCGTGTGCAAGCGTGACACACCTCGCGCCAAGAACAACATGCAGACACAATTGGTTGGATAAAAATGGCCACAACTCATTTATTGAAAACAGGAACAAAGGGTTGGCGGCCACGCTTGGGTCCTGGATTAGGGTCGAGCAGCTCCCACAAATGTCCGAGGCGATACCAAGCCTGGGGTGTGAGCGGCCCAATGCCTGTCCACGGAAACTTGGCACCCCAGGGGACCTGGGCATTATCCCCCTTACAACCAAGGGGCAATAAGCCAACCTGATCCAGGGGCCATGCCACACGCCAAACACGGAGTTGCGACAAAGAACATAACAAAAACATGAAACCATGAACAGAGCAACAATAAAGAGCAGATAACAAAAGGACACCAACAAGCAATGCAATAAGTAGGGGGTGGGGAGGGGTGGGAGGAAAAACAAGACTGCCTCCGAATGAGGCCAGGTAGCCCCGGGCAGCTTACATAAGGCAGAAGTACGGGCTGGCCGGAAAGAGGGAGGGGCAGGGCAAAGCCAGCCCCCTCATTGGCCGGCTGGCCGGCCGGCCTTGTTGGCGGGAGGCCTTCCCGCCACCCAGGGGCTTCTAGGGAGAAGAAGCCCTCTCAAGCAAACAAGATGGCGGGAGGGCATCGCTGTCCCGCAACCCACTTGACCGGTGAGTCAGTCAAGCCCATTAAGTCCATTCATGTCTGACTCTGGGGGTTGGTGCTTATCTCCATTTCTAAGCCAAAGAGCCGACGTCCGTAGACACCTCCAAGGTCATGTGGCTGGCATGACTGCATGGGGCACCGTTACCTTCCCACCAGAGTGGTACCTACTGATCTACTCAAACTGCTAGGTTGGCAGAAGCGGAGTCCAACAGTGGGAGCTCACACTGCTCCCCAGATTTGAACCTGCAACCTTTCGGTCAGCAAGTTCAGCAGTTCAGCGATTTAACCCACTGTGCCACTACCAACTTAGCAGTTTGAAAACATGCAAATGTGAATAGATCAATAGGTACTATTTCAGCGGGAAGATAACGCCGCTCCATGCAGTCATGTCAGCCACATGACCCCGGAGACGTCTACAGACAATGCCAGCTCTTCATCTTAAAAATAGAGATGAGCACCACTTTCCAGAGTTGGACTCAACTAGACTTAATGTCAAGAGATAATCTTAATTTTTACTAAGGAAGAAAAAGTGATGATATAAGGTAGGAATGGGATTTCCACTGTAGTAGTATAACATCGGTAGGTCTCATTCTAATGCAGCATTTCTCAATCTGGGGGTTGTGAGGGAGTGTAAGAGGGGTCGCCAGAGACCATCAGAAAACACAGTATTTTCTGTTCGTCATGGGGGTCCTGTGTGGGAAATTTGGCCTAATTCTATCATGAGTGGGGTTCAGAATGCTCTTTGATTGTTGATTAACTATAAATCCCAGCAACTACAACCCCCAAATGACAAAATCAATCCCTCCCAACCCTCCCAGTATTCAAATTTGAGTGTATTGGGTATTTGTGCCAAATTTGTTGCATTGATTCAAAATACATTTTGCATATCAGATACTTACATTGCGATTCATAACAATAGCAAATGACAGTTATGAAGTAGCAACTAAAATAATGTTATGGTTGGGGGTCACCACAACATGAGGAACTGTATTAAGGAGTGGCGGCATTAGGAAGGTTGAGAAAAACTGTTCTAATGGCTACTTCATCGATCCTTGACACAGTGGGAAACAAGTGACAAAAACACAGGCAAAAATCACTGTGTTAGTTTCTGATATCCCGGATGATTCTTTTGTTGCCTCTGAAGCACAATTTTTTGCAAATTCAGATTGTCATTTGTCATCATCCTCCCTGACTCTGAGAAAGTCAACCCCTGTGAAACGCAGTAAGGGTTTTATCTGGAGCAATTTTAAGGGGTGACATGGTCAGGCCCGGATTAATACTTTTTTGCAGCCTAGGCCACACTTTGAAATTACGCCCCCTTTAAGCCAACCTCCCGCCACCTCCAAGGTCCCCATTCCCACCGACTGGAAAGCTCTGCTGTGCTTTGAAGGTCTCCTCGGGCTTGGGGAGAGCGCAGCGGGTGCAAACTTGCTCCAATGGTGCGCACGAGAGAGAGAGAGAGAGCGCGCGTGAGAGAGAGCATGTGAGAGAGAGAGAGAGAGAGAGAGAGAGAGAGAGCGTGAGAGAGCGTGAGAGAGCGAGAGATAGAGGGGACGGAGCAGAGACTTTGCTTGGAGAAGGAGCGAGGAGGGGCATGAGAAAGGGGGAAATAAGGGCGCAGACCAATTTTTTTGGTCCGTGATATGTCCCCCCCCCCCGGCTTGTGCCCCTAGGCCATGGCCTCGTTGGCCTTATGGGTAATCCGGGCATGCACATGGTACTTAATAGCTCTTGCTGATATTTTAATGCATGGGAAATGGACAGAGGTAAATTTAAGTTGGCTTTGCAATGCCCAACCTTCCATTGTATACATAGGTTTGGCAGACTCCAAGAGCAAAACAGCCCAATGGGTTCCTGTGAGTTTTCCGGGCTGCATGGCCATGTTCCAGAAGCGTTCTCTCCAGCTGACACCTCCCAACAAAGGATTCCCCCAGGAAGTTAGCATCCAGGCCTTGAAACTGCAGGCCAGTAAATGCTGATCAAGGTGGCCAATTGCAACATCCACATGTACCTCAAGCAGAGAAAGAGTTCTTTCCCCTACCCTGGACATTCCACTGATATATAAACTTCACTTACTTGGTTTCCAACAGACCCCTTAACCTCTGAGAATGCCCACCAGAGATGTGGGAGAAATGTCAAGAGAGAATGCTTCTGGAACATGGCCATACAGCCCATAAAACTCACAGCAACCCATTGATTCTGGCCATGAAAGACTTTGACAACACATAAAGCAGCCCAAGTTATCCTGGTATTTTATACCTTCACCAAATATTTGCCCCCACTGGCATTTCAATTCACTTTCTTCTTTCTAACAGCTGCTTAATACATTTTGATATCTTGTTGACTTGGTAACCATATCGTCAAGATGACATGTCCCGAGACAATGAAAATACATTGAACTAACAACGTTTCGCCTTGGCCTTTGGAAGGAAAACACCAGTCTGGAGGAAGAACCTGTTTGCTCAAATGCTGATGAGTTGGCTGCATTTGCCACAGGACTTCACAGGGAAGCCAATGTTTTCAGCAAACATAAGTGAAAACAGATCTAGAATTACACAGCAGACTGGTCCTGCCTGCCACCTTGAATTAGCTGATGGGAAACAAAAGTTTCCAAAACAATTGGCGAAAGGACAACAATTGATATGAACTAATTGCACACGGTGGGTAAAACAAGGCTCTTTCACCAGGCGTGCCGGACACAGATTACTGAAAACTGTGGCTTTCACTTCTTTGAAATGTATCTTGATAAATATGAGCAGTGCAGGGAAAATTCACGAATGCTCAGAGAGACTACCATATTCCCTGGCAAAGTGTCTGCTTGGGTCAGACTAGATCTAGGTCTATGCAAAAGAGCAAGCCATGGGTCGCCCAAATCAATGAGAGTAAGAGAAAGCCCGACCCATCGCACCCTCATTTGGAAGCGGCCCCGAGGAGGTCCATGTTCGGATCTCCATTGAGAATAGCATTTTCACTGGTTGATCTTGGATCCGTCAAAATTTCTTAGCCTAAAGTGGTGGGCGAGAGGGAGGAGAAGGATAGATGACATTTATGCACCAAATTTGTCAGGCTGAATATTTTACTCGGAGTTAAAATTCGTTTTAAGTTCTGAGCATTTTGGTGTGATAATCATACAACATAAGATACAGAGCAATCTTAACCTGAAACAATCAGGGCCTGTTAACGCCTCCCAACAAAGGATTCCCCACAGGAAGGAAGCAGCCAGGCTTTGAAACTGCAAGGCTATTCCATGCTAACCAAGGCGGCCAGTTGCAACTTGCCTCAGATAGACAACAGTTCTTTCTCCTATCTTAAACATTCTACAGATATATAAACTCCACTTGCCTAGTTTCTAGCAGACCTTACAATGTTTGGGGATGCCTGATATAGATGTGGATGAAATGTCAGGAGAGAATGCTGCTGGAACATGGCCATATTGCCCAGAAAACTCACAGCAACCCAGTGATTATGACCATGAAAGCCTTTGACAAAACAATCTTAACCTCCTTGGACTGGCTTCGGATGAGGTTGATGTGCCCCTCGGCCTGATAAGAAGCCAGCTGGACAGCTTTGTTATTGTCTGTTAAGTTGTTTTCTTTCCATGGTGACCTAGAAGCAGTCCTATCATGGTTTTCCCTCAGCATGATTTGTTCACATGGGGGTTGCTGTTGCCTTCCTCTGAGGCTGAGAGAGGGTGATTGGTCCAAGGTCACACATTCAATTTTCATGGCTGAGTGGTGATTTGAGGCCTAGCCTCCACTCCCAATACCACACTGACTCCCAACTGGACAGATAGATTGTGCTAATCCTTAAGAAAGGGATGCAGGAGTCTGTCTGCATTATACACAGTGTGTGCTATGACTTAAGAAAAAAATGGAAAACTTGATTATTTGATACCTTGCCTTTTTCCAGCGACCCAAAGTGGTTTACATATAAAAACTGAAACATAAGAGCTAAAGCAGTGTGTGGTGCAGTGTTTCTCAACCTTCCTAATGCCGCGACCCCTCAACACAAGTGCCCCTAAAATAGGGGGGTTATGTGTGGGAGTTATCTAAATGAAGTAAAATATTTTATTTTACTTAATAAAATAAATAAATAAATCTAGCATCCCCACGGACACCTCCTTCTCAGACCAAATATGACAGTGGTTCTCAACCTTCCTAATGCTGCAATCCCTTAATGAAGTTCCTCATGTTGTGTTGACCCCTAACCAGGGCCGTAGCCAGGATTTCGGTTCGGGGCTGAGTTTGGTTCGGGGGGCTGAGACTGGGTGGAAGAGGGTCTGCCCTAGCCAACCTTTTGTATTGTTATCCCAATAACCCCATTAATGTGGGATATAATGAGCATGGTGATCAGATCATGATATGAATAAACATAACAGTTTAAATAATGTACCAGTAAGGCCTTCTCGCGGACCACCCTGAGAATTTCGGGATATGCAGGATGCATTTTCATTCACTGGACCAAATTTGGCACAAATACCTGATTCTTGGTGCTAACTAATGAACAAGATCTCGTTCAAGATGTCCTTGTAGCTGAGCCCATAAGTACCAGTGACCATAACACAATAACCTTCAACTTAAGTTTGGATAGCAAACTGTCAGTGAAAACTAACACAGAGACATTAAACTTTCACAAAGGGAATTTCACCAAAATGAGAAAAATTGTAAAGAACAAACTAAAAGGAGCAGTAAAAAAAATCAAATCCCTCCAAAATGCTTGGAAACTGTTTAAAAATACCTTAAAACAGGCCGAACTAAAATGCATTCCAATAAAAAGAAACAGGCATGGAAAGTCCAAAAGGACACCAGTATGGCTTACAAATGAAGTAAAAGATGTGATTGGAAAGAAGAAAAACTCATTTAAGAAATGGAAGGCTCTTCCTACCGAGGAGAAGAGAAAGGAACACAAGCTCTGGCAAACTAAATGCAAAGCAACAGTCAGGAAAGCCAAGAGAGATTTTGAGGCACACATAGCAAAGAATATTAAAAAAAACAACAAAAACTTCTTTAAGTACATCAGAAGCAGGAGCCCAACTAGAAAAGCAGTTGGGCCACTCTCACGACAATGGTCAGAAAGGGAAAATCAGCGGAGACAAGGAGATTGCTGAGCGGCTAAATGACTTCTTTGCCTCCGTTTTCACACAGGAGGACAGACAACATATGCCTGCAGCTGAGTCAGTTTTTTCAGGGAGGGAATTAAATGGATTAAACCAGATAGAGATAAACAAGGAAGATGTTCTCACATGCCTTACTAAACTAAATGTCAACAAATCACCAGGGCCAGATGGCATCCACCCCAGAGTTCTTAAGGAACTCAAGTGTGAAATTGCTGAAATTCTAGCCAAAATATATAACCTTTCTCTAAGATCAGGCACTGTACCCGAGGACTGGAGGGGGCAAATGTAACTCCGATCTTCAAGAAAGGATCCAGGGGTGATCCAGGAAATTATAGGCCAGTTAGTCTAACCTCAGTTCCAGGAAAAGTGATGGAAACCATTATTAAAGAAAAAATTACTAAGCACATAGAAGAATAGGCATTGCTGAAGGAAAATCAACATGGTTTCTGCAAAGGCAAATAATGTCTTACTAACTTGTTAGAATTCTTTGAGGGTGTAAATAAACACATAGAAAGGGGACCCAATTGATATTGTTTACCTTGACTTTCAAAAGGCTTTTGACAAAGTCCCTCACCAAAGGCTCCTAAATAAGCTCTTCAGCCATGGAATCAGGGACAGGTCTTGTCCTGGATTGGAACCTGGCTAAACTGTAGGAAACAAAGGGTGGTAATAAACAGACATTTCTCTGGGTGGAAAGAGGTGAGAAGTGGCGTACCCCAAGGTTCAGTTTTGGGTCCGTTACTTTTTAATTTATTCATTAATGACCTGGATGTAGGAGTGAATTCTGAGGTAGCAAAGTTTGCAGACGACACTAAATTGTTCAGGGTAGTTAAAAATGAAACTGATTGTAAAGAGCTCCAGAAAGATCTCTCGAAATTGAGTGAATGGGCAACAAAGTGGCAAATGCATTTAAACCTAAACAAGTGTAAAGTCATGCACATCGGGGCAAAGAACCCCAACTACACCTACCAATTGATGGGGTCAAAGCTTTCCGAGACAAACCAGGAAAGGGATCTTGGGGTCTTGGTGGACAGCTCAATGAAGATGTCAACCCAGCGCAGCAGCAGTGAAAAAGCAAATTCTATGCTAGGCATGATCAGAAAGGGAATCGAAAATAGGTCAGCAAATGTTGTATTACCTCTCTACAAATCGATGGTAAGGCCACATTTGGAGTACTGTGTACAATTCTGGTCTCCGCACCTTAAGAAGGATATAACGGAACTGGAAAAGGTACAGAAAAGGGCAACAAGAATGATCCAAGGGATGGAGCGGCTCCCTTATGAAACCAGGTTGCAACGCCTTGGTCTTTTCAGCCTTGAAAGACGGCGTTTAAGAGGTGACTTGATCGAAGTGTATAAAATCATGCATGGGATAGAAAAGGTGAATAAAGAAAAACTGTTTTCTTTGTCACAAAACACTAGGACTAGGGGGCACTCCCTGAAGCTCAAGGTAGGGAAAATTAGGACTAACAAAGGGAAATATTTCTTCACCCACAGGGTCATTGGGTTATGGAACTCACTTCCAGAAGAGGTTATGACAGCTGTCAGCCTGGACAACTTCAAGGCAGGATTAGACAGATTCATGGATACCAAGTGTATCGGTAGTTACTGAAAAGGACATTCAAGTGCCACCTCGGAGTTGGTTGAGGTAGGCAGGATTTCCCCGGGTACTGGTTGTGGGGGGTCGGGAGCAGGTCAGGGTTTTGCCCTCCCTTCTGCTCGAGATCCCCGTGTACAACTGGTGGGCCACTGTGTGATACAGAATGCTGGACTAGATGGGCTGAGGTCCGATTCAGCATGGCTCTTCTTATGTTCTTATGTTCTTATTCGCCCAAATTTGAATACTGGTGGGGTTGGGAGGGGGATAGATTTTGTCATTTGGGAGTTGTGGTTGCTTGGATTTATAGTTCACCTACAATCAAAGAGCATTCTGAACTACACTAAACTTGGCACATATAAGTCCCATGACCAACATAAAATATTGGAAGGGGTTGGTGGGCATTGACCTTGGGATTTAGAGTTGTAGTTCACCTACATCCAGAGGGCACTGTGGACTCAAACAATGATGGATCTGGACCAAACTTGGCACGGATACTCAATATGCCCAAACAGGCATGTAGCCGGCTGGGGGGGGCTTCAGCGAAATTCTCAGGGTGGTCCGCGAGAGGCCTTACTGGTACATTATTTAAACTGTTATGTTTATTCATATCATGATCTGATCACCATGCTCATTATATCCCACCTTCATGGGGTTATTGGGATAACAATACAAAAGGTTTGCTAGGGTAACCCCTCTTCCACCCAGTCTCAGCCCCCAGAACCAAACTCAGCCCCCCGAACTGAAATCCTGGCTACGGCTCTGTGCCCAAATGAGAACACTGGGGGAGTTTGGAGAAAATAGACCTTGACATTTGGGAGTTGCAGTTGTTGGGATTTATAGTTCACCTACAATCAAAGAGCATTCTGAACCCCACCAACGACAGAATTGGACCAAACTTCCCACACAGAACCCCCATGACCAACAGAAAATATTGTGTTTTCTGATAGTCTTTAGCGACCCCTCTGACACCACCTCGCGACCCCCCAGGGGTCCCGACCCCCAGGTTGAGAAACACTGGTGTAAAAGTTAATTTAATAATTAACGAACGAGCCAATGAATTTAAAACAATTATAAACTCTAAGGACTTTATTGAGCAAAATTGCTATCCCATGGCAGTTGCATGATCACAGATAGTGGCCTGTTGGTTCAGGAATTTTGAATGTTGAATCTATTAAAAATAATGTTTCTAAGCACTGATCTGATTCATATACTTGAAAATATTTGGAAGGCCACTTGGTAATATCTACTAGGTGAGACAATTTAAGGTATTCTCCTCGTGGCAGTTGTAACATGCCTATGGGATTATCCTTCAGGTTCTAGCCCAATATATTGTTTGCCTGTCAAGCAAGTGCTGGCATGGAAACTAGCAACACAATCCCTGGGTTTGTATATTGACTCAAGAGAACAGGTTTTCTGCTCCATCCGTTATTTTTGGAATACAGCGATGCAATAACAGCTAATTCTCAGACAAGCCTTTTAAAGATGTTGTGCAATTTTCCTTGTAGGACATGGATGGAAAGGCCAAAGGCTGAGTGACCATTTTAGAGGGAAAGTTCATCCATTTTAAGTTCAAAGGCTTTGCTTTATACCCATGTGTATCATATATATAGATATGTTGTCAAAGGATTTCATGGCTAGAACTACTGGGTTGCTGTGAGTTTTTCGGGGTGTATGGCCATGTTCCAGAGGCATTCTCTCCTGACATTTTGCTCACATCTGTGGCAGACATCCTTAGAGGTTGAGGGGTCTGTTCGAAATATAGATAAAAGTAAAGGTTAAGTCTAGTTGTGTCCAATTCTGGGTGCTGATGCTCATCTCCATTTCTAAGCCGAAGAACCGGCGTTGTCTTTAGACACCTCCTAGACCGGGGCTGTCCAACAGGCGGCCCGCGGGCCGCACACGGCCCGTCAGCCCCTTGCCTGCGGCCCGCTCAGCTTTTTTAAATAAATAAAAATAGAAAATTAAATAAAATAATAATAACTTAAAAAATTACCCACTTCCAGGTTCCGGAGGAAGTATCGCGAGACTACGCCAGCCACACGGGATTTCTATCTCAACGCGAGATCACGCCTGCGTTGAGATAGAAATCCCGTGTGGCTGGCGTAGTCTTGCGATACTTCCTCCGGTTGCCAAAATCTCAGCTACTGAATCCCTGCGGCCCATACAGACAGGATTTGGACATTCTTCGGCTCCTGCCTCGGTCGGTCGTCGCTTCTCTCGTGGTCCGGCTAACGGATCCTGCTCGTTTGGGAAGGTAGGCTGGGGTGGGCTCCTTCTTTCCTTCAATCCTTCCTTCAATCCTTCCTTCAATCCTTCCTTCAATCCTTCCTTCAATCCTTCCTTCCTTCCTTTCTTCCTTCCTTGCTTTAATTCTTGCCTTTATTATATTTTATTAATGTATGTATATTCCCTCCCTCCATCCATGTCCCTTTCTGTTATTATTATATATTTTATTAATGTATGTATATTCCCTCCATCCATCCATGTCCCTTGGATGGATGGAGCCGGGGAGGGGGCGGAGCTAGGGGAGGGGGCGGAGCCGGGGGCAGAGACAGACCCTTTGGCCCCCCAGGTGATCAGTGACCGGAATTCTGGCCCTTGGGCCAGTAGAAGTTGGACAGCCCTGTCCTAGATCATGTGGCCAGCATGACTGCATGGAATTCCGTTACCTTCTCGTCAGAGTGGTACCTCTTGATCTATTCACATTTGCATGTTTTTGAACTGCTAGGTTGGCAGAAGCTGGGGCTAACAGTGGGAGCTCACCCTGCTCCCTGGAGTGAACCACCGGGGAATGAACCGCTGACCTTTTGGTCCGCAAGTTCAGCAGCTCAGAGGTTTAACTTGCTGTGCCACCAGGAGGGCCTGGAAATATAGATTAGATATATTATTATTATTTTGTATCAAAAGCATTGATACAGAGTAAATTGTGGCTCCCCTTTTGTTGGATTAACAACTAGAAGCCATTCTTTAGCTGCGAAACTAGCTGCACATTATGTGGATTACTTGCAAGCGGAGTCTATTTTATTTGGCCCTTGCAAACATGACCAATGTGAACTTTATGGGATGAGAGTGATAAACGAGAGGAATACAGCCACCACTCAGTAGTCATTTGGTGTTGGACTGGATGGCCCTAGTGGCGTCTTCCAACTCTATAATTCTATGATGACCCCAAAATATTCTATAATGGTTATCATTGTCCAATTCCTGCAGTGCTTTGCTTCTCAAACGACAAAATTACTTTCTGGGCTATAGAGCTGAGAATCTCCAGCTGGCTTGAGTATTATGGGAATTTTAGTCAAAAAGTAACTTTCCCAAGCTGTGGGTATAGGCAGTCCCTTTTTTTAAAAAAAACATCCTTAGCCCTTTTCTAGCTGTTGCTGTTGTTTTGCTGATGAGTCTGTTTGGCAGCTGGTAAATTTCACTGTTTGCTTCCCTTTGTTGTTTCACTAGGTTATTGGGTCAATTTCACAGACGGAGAACACGAGGAAAGCTGTCCTGGCTGTCCAAGTAGTTGGGCTTCTCCTCCTCAAATACTCAATCTGGATTTTTCTGCTTGGTTCACACACAGAATGAGTGTTTAATGACTTGCCGGTTCCCGAAAGAAACACTCCCAAAGAGAACTGTGGAATAGGGGCACAGCAGGACACTGCCTTGGCTTGGACACCCCATTGCACGAGAGCCTGAAGTGGAACAGGAAGAAATCAGGTTCAATCAAGTAACTGTTATCGAACAGCACTTGATGGCATGAAGATGGTTAGGAGGTGCGAGGAAGAGTAACATTACAGATATTTGTATCTGCTTCACTGTTTCTGATGGGAGGTTCCTTATTTTATTAAGTTCTGCTATAGCATTTTTCACTCTTCTGAATCATTGAAAGTCAAAAGCTCAATCTGCACAGCTTAGCCAGCATGTTTAGTGTATTGTTTCCTGCTGTTGGAGTTCAGCCTGTGATTGTCTTTAAGGATCAGGGTCCTTTGGATGTTGGGAATGATGACAATGAGGTTCATGTAGGTCAGTGTTTTTCAACCTTTTTTGAGCCGCGGCACATTATTTACATTTACAAAATCCTGGGGCACACATCACCAACATGACACAAAATGACACTCTAATACAGTAATATATATAGTTAATATGTTTTAAAATGTATTTATACACCCAGTGTGAAACCTGAGTGGGCCTGCTTCGATGAACACAACATAGATATCCTGCCTTGTGTGCTTCGGACATAGATATCCCGCCTTGTGTGCTTCAGACATAGATATCCCGCCTTGTGTGCTTCAGACTAGATATCCCACCTTGTGTGCTTCGGACTGGGTCGCCTGGGCCGACGCTTCCCTATCATCACCACCCGGTGCTTCAAGGGCGCTGCTCACCTGGGTTTCCCTCAGGCAGGGAGGGAGGGAGGCACAGGGGCAGGCCGCTCCCTTCCGAAGCCAAGAGGCAGGCCACGAAGGAAGGAAGGAAGGAAGGAAGGAAGGCAGGCAGGCAGGCAGGCAGGCAAGGAAGGAAGGAAGGAAGAAGGCCTGAGAGCAGGAGAGGCCAAGGCAGAGCCCAGGCCAGGAGAGGAAGAAGGGAGGAGGCCCCGGAGCTGCCTCAGGCCCAAAGCCCGAAGGAATCCTGAGCCAGCTGAGAGGAAAACAAAGTCCAACGCTCCTCTCCGGAAGCTCTCCGCCTCCTCTGGAAGTGACCTCACAGGGAAAGGCCCCTCCCCTCCTCAGCCTCCAACCAACTGCTTCTCCAGGAAGCCGAGGTCCCTCCCCTCTCTCGGGACTTCCACCCTGAACAAACATGGTGGTGCCGAGCAGGAGACCCTTAGAGAGGCGGGGCTTTCTTCTTGGCCGGTGTTGACTGGCCCTGCTGGCGCCCCAGAGAGAGAGACAGAGAGACAGAGAGACAGAGCAAGAGGCAGTCTGCCCAGATGACTCCTGGCGGGGTGGTTGGTTCTTCCACGGCACACCTGCTGATCGCTCACGGAACACTAGTGTGCCGCGGCACAGCGGTTAGGAAACACTGATGTAGGTAATGGTATTTCCAATGATGAGTGGGCTATTGATGCAGAGAATGACCAGATAATGAGATCCCTGTTCAAAGTGTATTTTCTAATGAGAATGTTCCTGGAGGGTTTGGGGATGGTGTGCTCCCTGAATGGCCAGAGAATTCCCATGATTTGGAGCCTGAAAATAGCTTGATACCTGGGTCAGCTGCAGAAATTAATGAGCCAGTAGATAGACGGGATGTTATTAGTCAGAACAGGAAAGCAAACCAGCCTCTTAGGCATTCTGCCAGGCTCAAAAAAAGAATGATAAGGGATTCAAGGTTAAAATGAAACCCATTTCTGGCAGCTTGGGACATAGCGTAATTAGGAGATAAAAGTCCCAAGTACAGCATGTTTATTGTATTGTTTCTGTAGTCTGTAGTCACATCTGTAGTCAGATGAAGCATCGTTTGGAATCAAGTCAAGACCTTGTTCCTGTTCCTTAAAAGCCTTGCTCTGGAAAGATTCATGTGTTAAGTGCCTTTTATTCATGTTTCCAGTTTTTGGATTTGACTATAGAAGTTTCTGCCATTGTTTTTCATGAACTTATTTATTTATTTATTAACTTTATTTATACCCCGCAACCATCTCTCCAAGGGGACTCGGTGCGGCTTACATGAGGCCAAGCCCAATAACATATAATAACAACACAACAGCAATTATAAAACAATACCATCAATAAAACTCAAACATAAGCGATAACATACAATTTAAAATATTTTCAGGCGGGCCAAATGTGAATATTAAAATTTTAAAATAAATAAACACGGAATGCAGACAGAGGTAGATTGTATATAACAGGAAGGTTTCAAGGACCATGTGGGACAGACACCCAACCTGTAATTAAAGTGCTTCTGAGGACATTTGCAGAGATTGAACACATCAGGGGGTAATTTACTTTATTCAGGGAAGGCACATTGGAACAGCCATATCTTCAGGCGCCTCCTAAAAACTGCCAAAGTGGGGGCTTGTCTAATATCCTTGGGGAGCGCGTTCCACTACAGAGAAGGCCCTCTCCCTCATCCCCACCAAACGCACCTGCGAAGGCGGTGGGAGCAAGAGTAGGGCCTCTCCAGATGATCAGAGAGATTGCCTAGGTTTGTAGACAGAAATGCGGTCACTTAGATAGGCAGGTCCCAAACCGTTCAGGGCTTTGTAGGTAAGAACCTGCATCTTGAATTGGGACCGGAAGATGAACGGTAGCCAGTGGAGCTCCTTAAACAGAGGGGTTGGCCGCTCCAGTTAGCAATCTGGCTGCCGCTCGTTGGACCAGTTGAAACATCCAGGCCGTCTTCAAGGGCAGCCTCACATGGAGTGCATTACAGTAATCCAATCTGGAGGTGGACTAATTTCCTAGACTATTTGTTCTGGCTTATCTTCCTAACTAATTGGATTTACCTATTCTTTTAAAGTGTTTCTTTTTTTAAAACTACTACGGCTTTTTAAATATCTTCAATAAATGGATTGCATTTCTACTCAGCTGTGTGGTGTTTAAAGTCAGCGGGATTTCTTGATCTGGAGTGCAACACCCTGCTACGATCAGGTTTCTGTACTGAGTGAAGACCAAGGGCTTGTCTATATGAGCTCAATAGTTCGTATTTACTGTGAAGTTGCTCCTAGATGTCTTCATGACATCAAGGAACTTTCAGTATTTAACAAAGGTCACACTGGTTTAGCTCCACGTTAAGGTAAGTCAGGGTCCCCTCTCCAAGCTAGCTCATTATGTAGATGGAAGTATTTCAAAATCCGAAAAAACCTACCCTTGAAATATAAGAAATTCCAGTCCCAAGCATTTTGCATAATGTATAGCAGTGTTTATCAAATTTCCTAATGCCACGACCCCTTAATACAGTTTCTCATGTTGTGGTAACCCCCAACCATAACATTATTTTTGTTGCTACTTCATAACTGTAATTTTGCCACTGTTATGAATCGTAATGTAAATATCTGATATGCAGGATGTATTTTCATTCACTAGACCAAATTTGGCACAAATACCCAATATGACCACATTTGAATACTGGTGGGATTAGGATTGATTTTGTCATTTTGGGAGAGTATAGTTAACCTGCAATCAAAGACCATTCTGAACTCCACCAACAATGAATTGAACCAAACTTGGCACACAGAACTCCAATGACCAACAGGAAATACTGGAAGGGTTTGGTGGGCATTGACCTTGAGTTTTGGAGGTGTAGTTCACCTACATCCAGAGAGCACTGTGGAGTCAAACAATGATGGATCTGGACCAAACTTGGCACTAATACACCATATGCCCAAATGTGAACACTGGTGGAATTTGGGGAAAGTAGACTTTGACATTTGAGTGTTGTAGTTGCTGGGATTTGTAGTTCACCTACAATCAAAAAGCATTCTGAACCCCATCAATGATAGAATTAGGCCAAACTTCCCACACAGAATCTCCATGCCTTGAAGGGACTGGCTGACGTGAACCTTCCTCCAGCCTCACATTCTCTCCCTCGCACATGCACACTATGCTGCCATGTGCTGAGCACACCTGCTCTTCCTTCCCCCGCTTGGTGTCAGAAACAGCCCTCCCCTTGGCTGAGAGGCCAGCCAATCACAGCAAAGGAGAGCTTTTGGTGGGAGGATTCACCATCTGTTTGCAAAAGGACAAGAAGGATAGGTGGAGAGATCTTTAGCCTTCTCTGCCAGAGGGGTTCCTAAGACCATTTGAAACCCCCTCATGACGGCACACCAGGGATTCTGACCTGAGAAACGCTGATGGATAGTCAACCTGTATGATAGATATGCTTGGGACTTTGTCTGCTCAATTGGGATATTTGGAGAATATGAAATATGTTGTCATTTTGTGCAGTTATTAACCGTGACACTGTTTTGAGCCAACATTATATAATAGTTTGGGTGTTGGACTAGGACTTTAGGAGACTTTAGGAGACCAGGGTTTAAATCCCTGCGCTTAGCTATGGAAAAACCCACCGGGTAAAGCAAACCTTCTCTCACTCTCAGAGGAGGGCAATGGCAACAAGTCTGTTCTGAACAGATATTGTGAAGAAAACCGTAGGAACGAATTGCTGTGTTGGAATTGACCCGAGGGCATGTAATAACAACCAGAAACTCTTCTGATCTGTTGCAACTTACAATATAAGACTGACATCATCTGCACAACACCTGGCAGCCAAAGTGTTCATATTCATGTCACAGTGAGAGGAGGGGAGGCAGGGAGGGAAATTTGCTATTTTTCCCCAGCTGCTGTTTCCCCCCATTTCCCCCCAAAAGGAATTGGGACAACACTGCACAGAAATGCTTCAATGATTTAAGCTCTCTCAGCCTCAAACTGCTCTGTGGTGGTTCAATCCTATACTAACTGCAGGAGGATTTCCAATGCATTGCTCTGAGGATCTTGTACAAACAGAACTTTGTGATCCTTCACTAACCTACAATTATCAAGTGGGTCTTTTGCCAACATGCGTTCGAACTGACGTGGACGATTATTTGAAAAGACAGTTTGGGGCAGGTGGAAGATTGGGTACGTGCGCCACCAGGCAAACATCTGGTGAGTCGAAGGCCAATATATCCAGATTTTTTTCCAAGACAGTTTTGCCTTAAGCAGATTCAGGGGATGTAGATCAGGTGAAATGTTTGTAGGGATTTCAAGGAATATTAAAGGAATGGCAATGTTTTCAAAGTTTTATCAGGCTGTGGTTGAAACCACCCAACATCTCAAACCCAGGGCAGAGCTTGGAAAGTTATGTTTGATTAAAACAATGACATGCGGAACATGTTCATGGCTGAGCCATAGGTAAGATGATGCCCTGTGGCTCATGCACCATCCTATGACATCCGTTCAGTGAGTATTGTCATTATAGCCATGTATAATATGTTAAGGGTTTGTGTATTAAGAAATCCCAACTCTGCACACCAAACAAAATGGAATGTGGGATTTGCTTAAGTCAGGGGTGCCCACACTTTTTCAGCATGCGAGCTACTTTAAAAAAAGACCAAGTCAAGAAGATCTACCTTGCACGCTCCCATGTGCCGCTCCTCCCGCAGGGCATTGCGGGAACGAGGGAGCGCGAGGCGGGGCCTTCAAAAGCCCCGCCTCACGCTCCCTCGTTCCGCTGCCGGCTCCTCCCGTTGGGCATTGTGGAAACGACGGAATGCGAGGTGGAGCCTTCGAAAGCACCGCCCCGCACTCCCTCATTCCCGCTGCCAGCTCCTCCCAGGAGGCATTGCGGGAACGACGGAACGCGAGGGGGGACCTTCGAAAGCCCCGCCTTGTGCTCCCTTGTTCCCGCTGCCAGCACCTCCCGGGAGGCATTGCGGGAACGATGGAACGCGAGAGGGACCTTCGAAAGCCCCGCCTTGCGCTCCCTTGTTCCTGCTGCCGGCTCCTCCCGGGAGACATTGCGGGAATGACGGAGAGCGAGGCGGGGCCTTCGAAAGCCCTGCCTCGTGCTCTGTCGTTCCCGCTGCTGGCTCCTCCCGCGGGGCATTGCGGGAATAACGGAGCGTGAGGCAGGGCTGCGGAAAAAGCACCTTGTGCAAGTTGCGCGCACGCAAGGTGCCCAGCACACTGCAATTTACCTCCTTTAGACCTGCAATGGACTGGTTGATTGTGATCGACTTCGTGGGCAGCCCTGGCTTAAGTAGAAACCCAAAAGCTGCAATAAGCTGGAAAAATCTTCTTTCAAGACAACCTCTTGAAAGACCACTGGCCACCACCAGATTTATAAGTTATATTAAGCCTTTGGCTTACTAGAGGTATCTTAGGCAAGAATGCTCTGGACTTGCATCCAGGCCTGTGCGCTGAGGTAATACTGAAGATATTATTTCTTCAAGATGTATGCTGCCAGCATTAGACTTTTGAGATTGCTTCAGGAAACTGCTTTAAAACTCTTTTGACAGAGGCACACGTGAGGCAGATGTGTTGAACAACAAAACAACAAACATTTCATGGATTTAATTAGAAATGTGTACCTAGACAAACCCTTCTCTCTCCAGTTCTTTGAGACTACAGTGAGACTGTTGTGGTTCAGCCTGTGATTGTTTCATTGTCTGAGGTTTCAGAGACCATTGAACAAGCCCTTGCAGACTCGCAGGAGTCTGAGGCTGGGGATTCTGGGCAGGAGCCTGGTGTTGCTCCTGATGGGGCTGAGGATTCTGGGATTCAGTGGATGTTCAGTTGGAGACCGATTCAGAGGCTGGCAGGTCTGAGCTACCTTTCCCAAGAGAACCAAGGCCAGAATTTGACCAAAGTGTGTTAAATGCAGATGTAGATTCTTCTGACTCCCCTGAGCTAGATAGAAGGAGGGAGATTTGTGGCCAAAGGGAGGTGCTGTTCTCAGCGGCTGTTATCTAAAAGAGGCCCTCCTCAGAGTTCTCAAGGAAAAAGACATAGTTTCTTAAGTATAAATGAGGGTTGATTTGGAGTGATCCTTTAGGAATCAATATCTAGGTAAAGGGCACATGGCTACGTACTTCTCCCTTGTTTCAAGATTCATGGATTCAAGCCTTGGATTTTTCTATGTGGTTTTTCATGGACTCATGTTTTGAATATCAAGTGTTTTTTCATGGTTTCTTGTATTGTTCCTAGAATCAAGTGGTTTTATGGACTCATGTACTTTTGGGATCTCCAACTCCCACAATTCCTAATAAACTACTGACTGTTAGAAATTGTGGGAGTTAGAGTCCAAAACACCTGGAGGGCCAAAGTTTGCCCATGCCTGCTGTAGAATTTTGAGCATCTCTCCACTTGCATGGGAACTTAATACAATGGTCCTGTGGTTACTACAATCCCTTTCTTGTGGAATAGAGATTGGGCGTTTCCAGATTGTGCACCATAGTTATTTTCCATATTTGTTGCCAAATGAAAGATAGAGTTAGAATAGATTCTATCTTTGCAGCTTGAAATAGCCCTGTTCCTGATGATTTATCTCTCCCAAATGCTCTAAGTGCAGCTTCACTTTCTAAAAATGGAGGTTCGTCTTCCTTGAATGGATCTATCATTCATCTCTTTTATATAGTTCTTCAGTGTATTGTTTCTATCTTATGTTATTTCTACTTAGTTATACTGTGTGTTCCTGCTCAGACAGGGTGGGAGAAGCAAGAGAGAGGGAGGTAAGGAACTACATGGGTAATGCTGGGATCCCTTCTGTGCCTGTACTTTGGGAAGTCTGATCTGGCTATGGTCGTCCATGCTCTGGTCACATCCTGAATAGATTACTCCAACACACTCTACGTGGGGCTGCCTTTGAAGACGGTTTGGAAACTGCAGTTAGTCCAGCCAGACTACTAACAGGAGCTACATACAGGGAGCATACCACCCCTTGTTGTGTCAGCTCCACTGGTTACCTGTCCATTTCCGAGCTCAATTCAGAGTGCTGGTTTTGACCTATAAAGCTCTATACGGTTCTGGCCCAGCTTACTTGTCCGAACGCATCTGCCTCTATGTCCGACCTCATAACTTAAGATCATCCAGGGAGGCCCTGCTCTCGCTCCCGCCAACATCACAAACGCAGCTGGTGGGGATGAGAGACAGGGCCTTCTCGGCTGTGGCCTCCCACCTATGGAACGCACTTCCAAATGAAATACGATCAACCGCATCCCTCCTGGCATTCAGGGAGAAATTAAAATCTTGGTTTTGGGACCAGGCTTTCGGACAATAAACATAAAGTAGCACTTGGATTGGAAATGGATTGGCAAGGCGATATATATGAGGATATGGTTGTATCCTCATATGTATCCACTATGAATGGGTTTGTATAGTGTGTTTTGTTTTTAATTAATGACTGGTATGTTAATTTGAATATAGTTAATTGTTCTGTTTTAACTTTGTATGTATTTATGGTTTTATACTGTGTTATTGATTTGTGGCATCAAATTGCTGCCTAGCTGCTCTGAGCCCCCGCCCCGGGGTGGGGGTGGGTTGAAAAGGGCGGGGTAAAAATGCTGTAAAGAAATAAAATAATTAATAACAAATTAAGCATTTGTGATTTTAGATATATACAGTGAGTCCTGGAACCAAGACTTGTGGATCTAGAGAGCAGTGTTTCTCAACCTTCCTAATGCCGCGACCCCTTAATACAGTTCCCCATGTTATGGTGACCCCCAGCTATAACATTATTTTCGTTGCTACTTCATAACTGTAATTTTGCTACTCTTATGAACCATAATGTAAATATCTGATATGCAGGATATATTTTCATTCACTGGACCAAATTTGGCACAAATACCCGATACGTCCAAATTTGAATACTGGTGGGGTTGAGGGGAGGATTAATTTTGTCATTTGGGAGTTGTATATATAATAATAGCTGGGATGGTTGAGGCAGTTGCCGCTTGCACATCTCACAAATATCTGTATCAGATCCGAGTGGCATTTTCTGGCTCAACTATTATTACCAATTCCATATTATTTGCTCTTTGTTTCTTAATACGGCTTAGTGTTCCATTTGCCATTCTGGCTGCTATGCGGTAGCAGATGGCTTCAGTGCGTTGCCCACAATGACTCTCAAATCCCTTCCCTGAAGTAGTAACAGTTAATTATAGCCCAATTTGTGTTGGATGTGTGTGTATATATCCATCTAGTTTTCTCTTTATTTATAGTAAACCTGAATAGAATGGGATATTTTTCTCAGGTTTTGTTTATTCATGGATAGGAATGGCCTCTGAGTTTCACTTACAAACACATGCTGGATATGTAAAGCACATTTTAGAACTGGGCAAGTGGTTTTGGGAGATGCCATTTTAAGTTTCCACAAAGCTTACCAAAGCATCATTAGCCTAAGCTATTAATTTAAATGGGATCTCAACCAAGGGATTGATTCTGCTAGAAGACAAGCTTCCCATGGGCGGTTGTGACAGATCTGATATTGAGGGGGCCACCAATGAGAACTTTACTAAGAATTCCTTAAGTCAGTGTTTCTCAACCTGGGGGTCGGGACCCCTGGGGGGTTATGAGAGGGTTTCAGAGGGGTCGCCAAAGACCACCAGAAAACTTATATTTCTGATGGCCTTAGGAACCCCTTGGGCATAGAAGGCTAAAGATCTCGCCACCTGTCCTTCTCTTCCTTTTTGGAAATAGAAGGCAAATCCTCCCACCAAGATCCCTCCTCTGCTGTGACTGGTTGGCTTCTAAGACAAGGGAGGGCTGTTTCTGAGACTCCAAGCAGGCATGGTCAGCGCATGGCAGCGTGGTGCATTTGGGCGGGCGATGAAGAGCTTGTGGGGATGGATGGAGGCTTGCACCCGTAAGTTCTTCAAGGCAGGGGAAAAAGCAACAATTTTATTGTTGATGGGGTTCAGTGCTCTTTGATTTTAGGTGAACTATAAATCCCAGCAACTACAACTCCCAAATGCCAAGATCTGTTTTCCCCAACTCCACCAGTGCTCACATTTGAGCATACTGAGTATTCATGCCAAGTTTGGTCCAGATCCATAATTGTTTGAGTCCACAGTGCTCTCTGTATGTAGGTGAACTACAACTCCAAAACTCAAGGTCAATGCCCACCAAACCCTTCCAGTATGTTCTTTTGGTCATGGGAGTTCTGTGTGCCAAGTTTGGTTCAATTCCATCACTGGTGGAATTCACCATGCTCTTTGAGTGTAGGTGAACCTCATGATGTTGATCATGTAGGATTCCTTGCCCTCAAGTAATTTGGGGGAGACAGAGGTAGGGATGTCTTTCATTTCCCAGTAGGCTCAGGCAAAAGCAAATTGCTGCAGCCCCTCCTAGAATGTCTGTTCTGCCTCACTAATAACTTTCACCATCTTGACTTCCCTCTGATACTACTTGGCCACGTGTGTCCTAGTTTTCATCTGAGAAATTGAGGCAATGGGTATAAAGCTGGAAAAATGCAGGTAACTTAATGAGATCAAGGCTATCCATGAGCAGCCCAAACCAAATGCCTTTGATACCATGTAGATATTTGCTGACTTTGCATACTATATGTGGTTTTACAGTGCAAGCTGGTGTCTCCTCACAAACTAGTGGAATTCTTTTCCTCAGGTTTAGGCATGCCCTTTCTTAATGTCACTGTAATAATATAATAAAAACAACATGTTTAAGATTTGTGGTTGCATGCTCACTTGATTTTTACAACCAGAGCAATGAACGTCTTGTTGGTAGATTTGACTCTATCTCTCATTTCATCATCTCGTAATGGCATATGTGTTGTCAAGATTTGCTTCTTTCAACATAATTTGATGTTGGAAGACAGAAAGTTGCCTCCTGTGCAATAAGTAATAGTACTAACAAATTAAATAAGTGTACGCTTCCTTATTAGACTGTATGAAGAGTACCTACTCTATTAGAAGAATACATTGACAATGTTGTGGGAGTTTCAAAGAGGCTTTAATGTATTTTAATGTATTTTATCTATATGTATTTTATTTATATGTATTTTAACTTTTTTATTTAAATATCTTTATTAAGCAGATTTTTTCAAATATATACATAAAATCAAAAGTTTAAAAGTTAGTAATTAAATAGATAGAAAGAATAGAGTAGGTAATAGTGAGGGTGAAAGGTGGGAAGTGTAGCAAAATATAGAAACATGAAGGTCTTTAAAAAAGATGAGAGTTGTTGACTTCCTGAGTCCTATAAAAGTGGACTCTTCCATTTCTTTTCTTCCTTTTCTTTTCTTTTTGTATCTTTATCTTCTAAATCTTCTCTTATTTCTTATTTCTCTTATCTTTTCATATCCATATACAGGCCCGGATTAACACCTTTTTGCGTCCTAGGCCACACTTTGGAACTACGCCCCCTTTAAGCCAGCCTCTACCGCCCCTCCCCACCACTCAGACCCACACTTGGCTGGCTTTTGCCATGGTGCCTTCAGAGCAGAAGAGAAAGGCGAGTAGACTCCATCCCGCCACCTCCAAGGTCCCCATTCCCACCAGCTGGAAAGCTCCACTGTGCTCTGAAGGTCTCCTCGGGAGGCTTGGGGAGAGTGCAGAGGGTGCAAACTCGCTCCAAAGGCGCGCACAAGAGAGCAAGAGGGAGGATTCAGGTTGGGGTTTGTGCGGCTTTTGTTTGGCTGCTCCCGAAGGCAGGAGAGCCAGACCCTGACCTGGATGCTTCCCTCCCTCCCGCAGCTCCCTTTGGCCAAGCAGGCTGCCCGAGAGCGCAGAAGCGAGCCTGGGTTAGTGTGGTATCGTACTGGGGACCTCAGAGAGGTCCACCCAAGCAACGCCCTTTCTCTCCCCTCTTCCTCCCTCTCTTCCTTCTTAACTTTCGTTCTTTCCTCCTAGTCGCCTCCTACTCCCCTCCCTCCCACCGCCCTCTGCCGCTCGGCTCTGGCTGCAGGAATTTACAGTCTGCTGCCGGGGGAGCCGGGCGAGTCGCCATGGAGTCAGGAGGTCAGGCCAGCCAGAGACCCGCGGGCAGCCCAGAGAGCGAGAGACTTTGCCGGGAGAAGGAGCGAGGAGGGGCATGAGAAAGGGGGAAAGAGGGGTGTGGACCAGTTTTTTATTTTTATTTTTTTGGTCCGTGATCTGCGCCCCTCCTCAGCAGGCGCCCCTAGGCCATGGTCTATGTTGGCCTTATGGGTAATCCGGCCATGTCCATATATTAATATTTCTGTTCTTCATCTAATCTGTCACCATCGAACAGTCTGTTTCCTTGATTCGGGTTCCTTTGTTTTTTGTTATCAAGTAGGTTAGTCTATCCATATTTCTAATGTCTATGATTTTTTCAAACCATTTTTCTTCATCTGGTATTTCTTTGTCCTTCCATCTTTTTGGCATAGCAAATTCTCGCCGCTGTAGTTAATAGGAAGAACAATTTATCCGTGTTATTATGCATCTTAATTTCTGTCATTCCTAATTAAAAAGTCTCTGGTTTTCGGGGCAAGCTTATTCTTAGGATTTCTTGTATCTTGTATTCTCTTCCAGTATATCATCGCCTTCTCTTCTTTTAACTTTTTATGGTTATACGATGTTTTAATTTGTATCAACTGCATTGAATTCTTGCTGTAAGGCTGGTCTGAATCCCTCTTCGGAGGTGAGAAGATCAGGATATAAAAGTTTTTAATAATAATATATTGTTATGGATGTAGGCATGGTCAAAATTTTTGTTACAGTGATGACTAGCAGATGGCTTGGGAACAAAGTGGAGATATCTCTGAAATATTCTTGGTTTTTCTTCGCAAACGAAGATTCAGGAAGGACTCATCCCACACTTTCTACAAGCGCGTTGATGACTAAGGAGGTTGAATGTGTCCTTCGAGCCTGTGCAATGGATTTTTCTGGTGGAGTGCAGGGAGCACAGAACTGGCCTCACCCTTTAAACCAAAGGTTCGTCAGCCGGGGCCTGGCAAGCTGGGACGCTGGCAGCGAGGTCCTCAGGTCGTAGGTTTGGTTTGAGTTACCTTCTCTAGATGGTTGACCTTACAGGGTTAAACAAGCACCATCTGCCCAGGTTTGAAATTAGAGTTTTCCTTCTCTTAGGATGGTTGCCAAAAGGCTAGAGAGCTCATCCTGCCCTTTGACACTCTTTGTCAGACCCTTCAGTTGTGACCTGTCTGGCATGGGAGGCCCTACCAGTGGCTATTATGCCACCACCAGCATAGCTCACAACTTCATTAGGAAACGCAAGCCTCTCCCCCATAACAACAAGGGGGCACCAATGGAGAGGAATACACTGAGTGGAGAAAGTCAGCAGTTTGGAGCAGGAATATCAAAATTGTTTTTAGTGTGTCTGTGTATGAAGCTGACCATTGGTAAGAAGGTTGCTGTTACTTTTGCCTCCTTAAAGGTACAGTAAGACCCTCATAGCTATGGAACCTATATCTGCAGTTTTACTTGCCTGTGCCTGGGGGAGAAATGATCTCTGTAGGAATTTGCTAGGTCCCCGAGCAATTCTTTTACACACTTTTCCCAGATGTCCCCTCATTCTGATCAATCTTCCTCTTTCTTCTGATGGAAAAGTCAATAAAGCATTGAAAACTTGCATGGTATATGGGATGAAACAGAGAGTGTTTGAGGATTGGGACCTCCGTAGGGATACCAAGGTGCTTGTTTATAAAGCTATTGTCCTCCCAACCCTGTTAGACACCTACAAAATGTGGACTGTCTACGGGCATCACACTCAACTCCTGGAATGATTCCATCAGCATTGCCTCTGAAAAATCCTGCAAATCTCTTGGGAAGACAGGCGGACAAATGTCAGCATGCTGGAAGAGGCAAAGACCACCAGCATTGAAGCCATGCTCCTATGCCATCAACTCCGCTGGACTAACCACGTTGTCCGAATGCCTGACCACCATCTCCCAAAGCAGCTACTATACTCCCAACTCAAGAACAGGAAACGCAATGTTTGGTGGAAAAGAGATTTAAAGATGGGTTTACAAGAATTACAATAAAGTAAAAAAAGAAAGGACATAGAACAGACAATAACATCAAATAAAATGGTAAGCAATAACAAAATAAAACAATAACATAATAACAATAACATGGTAACACAAAATATAAAGTGATGAAAGAATTAAAACACAGCGAGCTGGGCCAGATCATGATGCAAAAGATAAAATTATTAAAAAAACCTGGGTGAGATAAGTAAAGAACAACAGTGGAGACTCTGGGTGCATAGGGATTAATCTTCAATGAAGGATGAGATAAAGTGCATCAGAAGGACAAGTTTGTACTGGGATGGGCATGGTATAGGGATTTGAGGATTTGTTCATTGCTCAAAAGCACACCGGAAAAGCCAAGTTTTTAGACTCTTCCTAAAGACTGCCAGGGTGGGTGCTTGCCTGATCTCTCTGGGTAACGAGTTTCAGAGCTGAGGGGCCACCACGGAGAAGGCCCTCTCCCTTGTCCCCACCAACCACAATTGTGATGGAGGGGGGAGTGAGAGGAGTGCCTCCCCCAAAGATCGAAAAGATGGAACCAATGGACTGGGACTTACCTTCAATAAAGGTAAAACTCTTCCATTGGACTACAATTTGGAACTAAATTTGGCAAGTTCTACATATGCAGCACCTAAAAGTTTTTCCAGACATAATAGTATGAAGACTGGTTCAGAAAGTCAACATTCTCTGCCTAAGAAAGGAGCTTTGTGTGGCCAGGGACAAACTGGATCTCAAGAGAAGCTTCTTTTTGATGGTTAATAGAGCTGAAATGATATCTCAGACAAGCCAATGCGATGATTTCTTGAAATCCCTTAGTACCATTTCAACTGACAACATCTCAGACAGAATGTAGACTTGCGGCTCTAACATCACCATCATTTCCCTCATTTTGGCTGATGAAGAAGCCAATGCTTGTGGATTTTGGATATCTTGCATTCTCTGCCCGGAAGAACCGCTGCACTGATGCAAGGTTTTGAGAGGAAGAGAAGTCAGGAGCCGGCCACCCAGATGCAGAGGATCAATGCATATGTTTATCCAGCCGAAATGAAGTGTGAGATCCTCCAAAGGAAATATTTTATCCTGGTGCTTTGAGAGCCTGAAATAAAAGCTTGCCCTTTGACAGCACAAATGTTTACACTTGGCATGTGAGCCCAGAACACGATGTCTTCTCCACGCACATCGGCATCCCATCGTGCCTTGTTCAAACCCCGTCAAGTCAATGGAACGGAACGGCCGCACCAAGACAATGGCCCCCCGTTGCTGAGTAAACCTTGCGGTGAAGCCCCAGTGTTGATTATTTTGGAAAACTGAGACATTTGTACCACATCATTCTCTCTCTTCTGAGAACGATTTCCTGCTATGCCAGCCGACAAGGATGGCCTTTCAAATAGATATTTTTCAAAGATATTTGACATAACTGGATCCAGGTGCTCAGAGTAAATGCGAACCAGCAGTATCCTTGTATGCTGTTAAACCTTATGGATTGGGCTTAAGCAAGTGCATTTTCCTGAACATGGATTGATGTGGCTCTTGAGCAAAGTGTCTTACGCTCCAACCACTTTATTACATAGATGCGCCACTCCTGTTTTGCACGCTTCTTGCAAAACTATTTTTAGGAGGGGAGCTGTGTAATGTTTTATTCTTGTCTCTCCCATTTTTTAAAAACTGAGATTGCCTTTGTCCAGATGCTTTTTTTTTAAAAAAAGTGAGCAATGCATAGGAAAAAGAAGAATGTAAACTGAACATATGCTGCTTTTAGACCCAAACAAGGAGATAATACAAATCAGCAAAACATCAAGGATGACACCAAACATCTGAGTTAATAAGAGACTTAAAGAAGCCCCAGATACTTTTTCATCTAAGCTCCGCATTGCTCTAAAGCAATGGTTTCCAATCTTTTTTTTGACCAGGGACCACTTGATCAGGAACCACTTTGACCAGGGACCACTTTGACCAGAGACCATTTTGACCAGGGACCAGCCTCAATCCGCCATGACTCCCACCATGACTCTTGCCTCGCTCGCTGCGCAGAGGGAGGAGCCCTGCCCACCAATCCATGCTCCTCCTCTGTGGGAGAGCTGACCAGGGACTACTTTGACCAGGGACCATTTGACTAGGAACCACTTTGACTAGGAACCACTTTGACCAGGGACCATTTTGACCAGGGACCACTTGACCAGGGACCACTCTCCAACATTAGTACCAAAAGGGTTATGAATCAGGTTTTGGTCAACTTTAGATTTGATTTGGTTTTTTAGGGTGCTAAAAATTGCATTGGATAGACCACATCAGCTTTAGCATCTGATTCATAACATATGCTATCCAGTAGTCACTATCTGCTTGCCCACAGAAAATCATATTTAGTAATCTAGAGCCACAGGCCTTATTTTAGGTCTCGCGGCACACCAGTGGATCACAGCCCACAGGTTGGGAACCACTGCTCTAAAGAGCCAAGTCTAAAGTCAAACCTAGCCATTGCCTTGCATGGAGGAACCTTTTAGGTGTATCAGATTCCTGCATGTTAGATTCCTCTAAGTAGAAAGAGAGCATAAGAAATATTTCCTGATATGTAACCAGGAGGTGGGAATGGGAACCTATTCTGAGAATGAAAGCATCAAGAGATGTGTAGACATGCACTGTTTATCCTTTGGGAGAGATAAAGCAGGGTATAAATAAATATAATCATCACCATCTTGTATGTTTGTGTGGAGCGAGGGATGAGCTACCTACAAAAATTCATAAACTTTAACATTTCACAGATGAAAAGTGGGACATGCGTGTCCAAGCAACATTATAGTGTAGTTAAGATGGCAAAAACTATTAATATTATTTACTGAATCAGAAGCGGAGAAGGCAATACATCTGTTATTATAGGAAAGGTGAACTCAGTACAGATGCAGCAAAGAATGGACACTTGCAAGACGATTTTAAGGGCAGTCGTCTTGCAAGTGTCCATTCTCTATCAAGGATCAGATCTGGGATCTCATTAGGTCTTGTAAATCTCAGAGCAGCTATGTGGTTTCTAGAAACAACATTTTAATCAAGCCTAAAAATAATCACATCTACCAAAGCCAAACCTACAAACGTGGAGGGCCAACTATAGTGCCACAATTGTAAACACGTTTATGCATTTTAAATCGCTCTGCAGCATGTAAACCTCGGAGATCGAAGAGTTGGAGTGTAACTTTATGTTCGCAGATCTATATAATGTCACTCCATTAATGAATTGCTATGCGAAATATGCATTCACACCTACATGTTCAATGTGCAGCTTGCAATGTACACAAATGCATAATGGTGCTCTGTATGTATTCTCTCTTCTGTGACCTTGACCTGAATATAGCCGTTCCACACTGGACAAAAATACTTTCATTTTCCCCAAGGAAACTCATGCATGTGTATATGACAGCAACCATGTGCTAGTCTATATTTTATTTTACTATTGCTTTAGCAACTGGAACTGCAAACCATAAGCAGCAAAAGTCAAATGTTCAATAAAAAATGTATGACAAAAGGCTACTCAAAACAATAAAACAGAAACAATAACAGCCATTTTAGAAAGGGAAAAAAACTTAACAACAATGAATCCCTGGGTCATAATTTACAAAGCAGATGATTACAGCCGTAAACAGTAATAAATTCTTTTATGTGGAGAAAAATCACAGAAGTAAAGGACCGGTAGAGCTACAATTCTGTGCAATAAAATGTCAATAAGCGCTAGTTTTCTTATATATTCTCTCTTTCTTGTACAGCCAGAAGGGGGCACTCGGACAAGGTTCAGCAGTGGACAAAATTTACAGGAGTGCATTGCTTTCACTTTGAGCCATAGCTAATGCATGTTTCTTCAAAGTCTTCTCAGAACAAGCTGTGATAATTACAGAGTTAAATTTGTATTATAGCAAATGTATAAATGAATCCAACAATGAATGACATTGGGGCTGGAAGGTATATCAGAGCTGTTAGCAGGTCACTTACTTTGAAGCTACAGAGTTGAAACTGAGCGCAAGAATAATAGAGGAGACCATGGCTTAAATAGAGTTCACTAGACTCATAATCTAACAGGTGATTCAATGAGTTTATTCAAGTTGGAATGAAGCAAAAGGATTCCAGTTTGTGATTACTTTGGGGGAATACCTTCCCTCCTCAAATTGAGATATTTGTAGTAAAAGTAAAGATTTCCCCTGACATTAAGTCTAGTCATGCCTGACTCTGGAAGTTGGTGCTCATCTCCATTTCTAAGCTGAAGAGCCGGCGTTGTCTGTAGACACCTCCAAGGTCACGTGGCCAGCATGACTACATGGAGCACCGTTACCTTCCTGCCAAAACAGTACCGATTGATCTACTCACATTTGCATGTTCTCAAATTGCTAGGCTAGCAGTAGCTGGGGCTAATAGAGGGAGCTCAATCTGCACTCTGGGTTCTAACCGCCAATCTTTTGGTCAGCAAGTTCAGCAGCTCAGCGGTTTAACCCGCCGTGCCACCAGGGGGCCCTTGAGTTATTCATAGTGAACCCTAAAGCTAAGCAGTTCAAATTTAACAAATGTTTGCTTTAAGAAGGCATAAGTCAACCAACTGTAATTATACTATGAGCCCTATATCCATGGAGGATACATTCCTGGTCTTTGTGTGGATACGCAAATTTGTAATAGAAAACCCTATTGAAATGAAGAACTTCCAACTTATAGAGTCATGCTGAAGGATGAAGAAAATATTTTGTTGGGCATGGCTACATGAAATTTCAGATACCAGTTCAGCAGATACAGATGGGCCATCCTTGACTTTCACGTTAGTTGGACAGTTGAAATGCTATAATAGATGCATCGGCCAACACACATTTTGGTGCCTCAAATATTGGTCCTCTTTCTGGGTATATTTGACCAGCTGATTCCAAAAATGGCACCAGTTCTACACTATCAGCAATAGTTTTTGAGATACAGGAGATATGCCATATACCATTCTTCATCTGCTTACCCACAGAAAACCATGATAATCCTATCTAAGAAACTAGAGCTGATGTGGCCTATTCAATGCAATTTTCTGAATCAGTGCACCAGAGACCTCAAGAGTAGGCCTAAAAACCAAGACACCAAGATATTTTTGGGGCGGGCGGGTTGTGTAATGGGTCATCTCACATGGGTTTGCCATATAATTTCAGGTAAGGTCTACATCACAGAATAAATCAAAGCTGAGTAGGGGAACAAGCAGCCATTGGGCATCCATGAGTACATAATGCAAACTTAATTTACTAATAGAGTGGGCCCTTGATATCTAGAGGATTTTGTTCCAGGATCCCTTGTGAATACCAACATCCATGGATGCTCAAGTTCCATTATTTACAATGGAATAGCAAAGTCCAGTCCCTTATATAAAATGCCAAAAAACTCAAGTGAGGATCTGTGAAATAGCAGGATGCTATAGCAGGGTATACGTATACATTGGTGTAGTGCCCAGTGTAGTGAAAGAATACCAAGGAATCACTCTAGACCAGGGGTGGTCAATTATTTTTTCCAAGGGGCCACGCGAGAGCCAAAAAATATTATGGAGGGCTGCACCTAAAGGCAGAACTACATTCTAATCTACATTATTTATTTATTTTTTCATTTATTTATTTATTATATTTACTATATATTATACATCATTAATATTAACATATTAATATATCAAGAAATATTCATATATTATTAGTATTAATATCGTAATTATTATATTATAGTATATATATATATTGACATTATAATATATTGAAATTATAATATAATATAACATTATATTATATTATTATTTTATTATAATAAAATTATTATAAAATAATAAAAACCACTAAAATTCAAGAAGACAAGGTGTGAACCAAGATGGAGGCTGACATCCTCAAGAGAGGAAGGATCCCAAGATGGAATGGCCCAATGGACCCAGCCCAGAGGATGACAAAGGGGAGCCAGCTGCTGCCGCAGCAGAGCAGATCAGCAGAGGATCGGAGGCTGCAGGCCTCTGCCCGCTCCTGCCCCCAGCCGTTCCGTCAGAGGCGTTCTCGATCGGCTAATCGCCCTGCCATGGAGTGCCTGCCATCCCGGCTTTGGAGTGCCTGCCATCCCGGGAGGCAATCTGGGTCTTCCGGGTCGCCAGGGTGATCAGCCGCCGCAGGTCGCCGACTGCTCCCGCTGCAGGCCCAGATCGCCTCCTGGGATGGCAGGCACTCCAAAGCCACCGCTCCTCCGATCGTTCTCCGGAGCGGCGGGCTGTCTGCCGATGCAGGCCCCACAGCCCGCGATGGGATGGCGGCAGCTGCAGCCCTTCCTCTTGCAGAAATGGCCCCGCCCCTGATGCCCTTCTCCCTGGGCCAGTCAGAATTGGCCGGAGGGCCGAATCCGGCCCATGGGCCGTAAGATGCCCAGGACTGCTATAGACTTAAAGGGCCCACAGATATTTTGGGGGGGAAATTGTTTTTGTAGTTTGTGTAACTGTGGATAATGTGTCCTGTGCATAAGGTGGGTAAGCTGTCTTGTGCACATAACTTGGAAAGGAAAACTTTACCAGACTAATCTCTTGCTTGACATACCAGTTTTGTGCATGGAAGGAATATTTGATCTGGGACAATATGGTGTAGTGGTTTGGATTTTCAATTAAGACAATTAAGACTAGGGTTCAAATCTCACGTTGGCCATGGAACTGTCACCCTCCCCCCTCGTGACGCCACTGCTTCCGCCAAACCCCCCTCCCACCTGCCTCCACCCCCGGGAGGCCCACGCGCAGGAGGCCCATCACCGTCCCGTGGGGGAGGGCTGTGCTGAGTGGCCGAAGCGCACGCGGGCTCGGCTGAGCAGGAAGAATAGGAATTGAGCACACTGTGGCGGAGGCTCGCAGCCGTCGCCACCACCAGCTCTCCTTCCCAAATGGGTTCAGCCCCCCAGGAGTGCCTCCCCCCCAGCGTCCCTTTGGCTTCCCTGCTATCACCTTGGGGCCAGATCGGGAAGGAACCAAGCTGGGCTATGGAGCTGTGCATCCCTGCCTCTGCTCTGCTCTGCAGCAAACCCAGAGCACAGCCAGGAGAGGCCAGGAGATGAGGGGTTGCTCCCCTTCCCAGGCACAGAGGGGCTAGAAGGCAGAAAGCCTCGCCTCGAGCCTCCGGGAGCGGGGTCGGACGGGGGCAGCTCCCACGGACTCCTCCTCCCTTTCCTCCTCCTTGCTGCCAGACGGGAGAAGGGCAGAAGAGCACCCAGGAGCCAGGAAGCAGGAGGAGCTGCAGCCCGGCCAGATAGCCTTTGTTGCGCAGAGGGAGGGAAGGAAAGAAGGGAAGGAGAGAGAGAGGAGGGAGGAAGGAAAGTTCTGGACGCCGCAGGCTCTCCCTAACTGCAGCCAGGCTGGCTGGCATTGTTGCTTCACCCAGGAAAGCCTCATTTCCTGAAATTTCCTGCTAGGCGCTCTCTCTCTCTCTCCACTGTAATTTCCCAGGGCACGCCTGATGATCTCTCACGGCACACTAGTGTTCCGCAGCACACTGGTTGAAGATCACTGATGTAGGCCACGTCACTTCCAGTAAGAAGTAATACAGCCCTGCAAGAGATAAATGGTGAGATTTAGCTGATCTTGTGCTCCATTTCGTAAAGATAAGGATTTTTTAAAAAATGTGTTCTTTTTGTTTTGGTTAACAAATGTTTCCCGTTTGCAACCAGGGTTTGTGGACAACTATTGATGGTTTGCTTGGATGATACAGAAGGTCACAACCAGATTAACAGAGTGCAAACCCTCCTGAAATTATGATTTATGACTTAATGGAAAAACAGAAGAAGCTGACATTCTTCCCACTCCGACTTGTTTACAATCTGGGAAGGATGTCCTGAAGTGTGGCAGCATGAGAAAAAGGCAGTAAAGCTGCTCATAACTCTAGTTGTTTGACTGCTTGGAGAGACTATTTATTTGTTCCCAGATGAATAACTGTAAATCTGTGATTGGTTTCAGAAAGTATATTTCCACTGGTCATTAAACAAATTGTAATTTTTTTCATTTATTTATTAAAATATTTCCATCTTGCCTTTGATCTAAAGATATCAGGCAGCAAACAATTCAACAGCATAACCAGTTTAAAATAAGGTGAGCTGTAAAAATGGTTTCAAAACACTAAAAACATATAACAAAGCAGACAGATTAAACCAATGAAAATACTTCAAGGCAATTGGAAACCATAGACACGTGAGGATCTATTTATAAATAGTTAGGCTCCAAAGGCTCTTGAAAAGGTTTTCACTTCATGCTAAAATGACAGCAAAGAAGGCACCAGTCAAGTCTTTAAAGGAAGAGCATATTTTCCAACTCTCCTGAGTTGGCAGGGACACCCTTGGATCACGGGAGTTGTAATTTCACAACGTCTTTACTGCCAAAAAGTGTTGATGCATCACCAAACTACAGCTTCCAGGATCCCACAGCATTGAGCCATGTAGTTAAAGTGGTGTCAAAACATTAGATGCTCCCACAGAATTGTAGAACAAGATGCTTTAGAGCAGATGAAAAATTTATGAAGTCATTTTAAGAACCAGAAATTATTTCGCACACACACATTTACGTCTATTAAGCTTTTAAAATTTAATTTCAGCAAACTAAGGAATGGGGATTTTTGTTCTCATTGTGTTGAAAGCTCTGAAAATCACTGATCTATCTTCAGATTTTGGGATCCTTATATTATACCTAATATGATCTTGAGATGAAACATAAACACATCATGTACCTTATACATATGACATAGACCAGACGCCACATTAAAACAGTGGATGTGGCTCTTAAAGAGACATTCTGCATTATCACAGGAAGTCTACGCCCTACACCAGTGGAGAAATTATACTGTTTAGCTGGTTTTGCGCCACATAACATCTATCGGGAAGTAGCAGTCTGTAATGAAGGGACCAAGGCATCGAAATCTCTGGCTCATCAGATATCAGACAGCAAGCCAATGCCTTAACTCAAGAAATAGCTTCCTAAGATCTACAGAGATATTTGCAGGAAAACCTTAGCAAGTGAGAGTCCAAAAGTGGCAGGTTAAAACCTGAAACCTCAATCAGTGGCTGATACCAGATGAGTGTGGAGAAGAGCAAACCACAGACCACCTACTACAATGTAGTCTGAGTCCTGCCACAAGCACAGCGCAGAACCTTCTTACAGCCACACCAGAGGCACTCAAAGTGGCCATCTTCTGGTCAAAGGAAATTAAGTACAATGCCAAGCTTTCCACTTTGTTTGCGGTTTTGTGTATGCATTCTAACTGTATTCTCAATTTGCTTTGGACATGATAAATAAATAAAACATGACACAGAGAGAATTTTGTACACAATACTTTAAATAATGTTGTGCATGAAACAAAGTTTGTGTACTTTGAACCATCAGAAAGCAAAGTGTCCTCTATCTCAGCCACCCACATGGACAATTTCGAAATATTTCAAATTTTGGAATTCTGGATACGAGATACTCAACCCATATTGTAAGTATGTCAACAAAACCTTATTCTCTTATGATAGTTTTCATATTCCTATAATGTGTCTTCAAACTTATTAAAGAGTGTAACATATTTATTTGGATGGATTTTCTGTGTTGAGCTGAGGCACACCTGTTGTTATCTCTTTACATTACTTGCTTACTTGGTATTTGCCATTCAATGTGATGCAGGTATTCCAAACTACCAAACTCTGACCAACATCACCAGTCCTTTTCTTCCAATGGCAACCAACATACCCAGTCCCTTGTACTTCCCAAGAACACAGTTCAGTGTTCCCTCACTACTTTGTGGTTCACTTATTATGGATTTGCTGTTTTGCATTTCAAAAGATATTAATTTAAAATATATATCATGGTATTTTCACTGTTTTGTGGGGTTTTGCCGCTGCCGCTCTCCAGGGTGCTTTCCCTCCTCAGTCCTCCCTCCCTCCAGCCTTGAAGGGCCTTTCCTTTTTCCCCTTCACTTTATTTTAAGTTTATAAAGACTTAAAAAGTATATGACTACTAAAATAATGTATAAATATTAAAATAAATAGAGCGTCCCTACATCACGGTTTTTCCACTTATTGCAAAAGGTCCTGGAACGTAACCCCAGCAATAAGTGAGGGAGTCCACTTCAGGGAGTCCAAAAATCAATGGGTTCCTTTGACATGCCAAGTCCACTAGTAGAAGATGGAATCTTCCTCTTTCCAATTTTCATCTTTTGGACAGAGTTTGTCCTGTCCTCTATAAATGACATTGGATTGATTGGTTGGACTGGACAGTTACCTGTGGCCATCTGCATTCAATATCCTTAGTACAGAATATGGGCACGGGCGCACACACACTTCCCTAGGATTAGCTTTTGTGACACAAAAGGATTAAATAGTAAAATGAACATCTGTAACGTCATTGCTCAGCTGAACGTGCCAGATTATTAAATGTGTTTTAGAAATAGGAAGACTCATTTATTTATTTACTTATTTGCAGTATTTACTGTATATACTGCCTTTCTCACCCCTGGGGGGACTCAAAGATGCTCTGATTACCAGTGTGAACACCAAAGGATCTTGACATGCGCATATCTGCCCAAATGGTAATGCTAGGGACCTTCACTGCAGTTCTTATTCCTTCCTTGCCACTCTCTGAGTTAGGTCCTCATATTGTATCATATTACATGTGTACACCTTTGCCTACAGCCACGTGTTTATTTATATTTATATTCTTTATGCCTTGGGTATTCAGTTCATGGTTTTTCTTGCTTTGTACTTTTTTTGTAGGTGATACTTGACTTTAAAGTATGCCAACCCTATGGATGAGAAATCTAAGAGCCTCAATCATCAATGGGCCAGGTCTTGCAAACCTGCTGGTGGTGCCCAGTTGCCAAGCTATCCATCTGTCCTCAACGCGGAGGAGGGCTTTTAATGCCATCGCGCCAGTTTTATGGAACGCTCTCCCCTCCACTATCCGTCCACAGTCCGACCTGTTGTTGGCCTTCTGTAAGGCTTGTAAAACCTTACTGTTCGTACAGGCGTTCGGTCGGTAATCAACTCTAGGCTATCTACTCTGTAACGTAGGCCACAAGAGTTATTTTAGAGTGTACCTGTTTGTAAATTTTAATGCGTGGACAGTGGTCCGATGTTTTATAGTGTTTTACAGTGTTTTATGGTTTTAAGTGTGAGTAAGTCGCCCCGAGCCTGTCGGAAGGGGCGACTAACAAATCGAAATAAATAAATAAATAAATAAATAAATAAATTTAGGACTGTGTTTTCCTTAATTGAATCAATCCCTCTGTAGTACAGTTTCTGTCTTCTTTTACTACTTCCCATTGTATCAAGCATTATTGTCATTTCCAATTAAACACATCGCCTCATTATATATCCAAAGTATTGCAGGCTCAGTATCCCAGGTTCTATGCTTTTAAACTGGATTATATAAATCCATACTGCTAGATAATCTGGGATAAACAGAAAACCTTGGGTCAGATCCTGGGCTTTAGGGCTTGTCTGGAAGGGCCCTACATTTGTGTTATTGCATGACTTCAGGTCACTTTGGACTTATTGCATTTCTAAGATCTATTTTGAGGTTCAATGGCTGAGAGAGAGTGATTTGCCCAAGCTTGCTCAGGCCCCTTCTAGACTGCCATATAAAATCCAGATTACCTGCTTTGAACTGGATTATATGGTAGTGTAGACCCATATATTCCAGTTCAAAGCAGATATTGTGGATTATCTGCTTTGATAATCTGGATTATATGGCAATGTAGAAGGGATCCCTGTGGGTTTTCATGGCCGATTGGGGAAGCAAAACTTGGTCTCCAGAGTTGTAACCTTATGCTCAAACCACTACACCACACTGGCTCTCTCTGTTTGCAATTACAGTGATTTATGCTATATATTATTTTATAATCATGTTCTTTGCAAGCTTTTTATTCTATGAAACTGTATTATTATGTTGTAAACCGCTCCGAGCCTTTGGGGAGTGGCGGTGTATAAACTCGAATAATAAATAAATAAATAAATAAAACACAGAAGAGAGGGAGCCAGACCAAGTTTCCTTGGAAAAGAGTTCTGTGATTGAAATACTGATATACAGAAAACTCTATTACATGTATACATCAACTTATCCTCATGGTAAACTACTATGTCTGATTATAGACCTGCTGTAAGTTTCAGATATTTTGCTGCCTGAGGTTGAGCAGCAAACGACCCTCTGTCCCAAAATGCACTTCTAGTTCTGAGTGCATTGTACCAAAATGTTATTCTGAATCTGAAATATTAGGGAGAAAAATCACACCAAAATGTTTTCCTTGTTGTTGACAGTAAAACAAAATGGATAAATGACAGTTCACTGCTCCTTGCTTCTGCTTGAGACTCCTAAGCATTAATATGTTATGCCTGGGTTGGTGTCTGTTAGAGTGCACCAATGCAGAATTTTACATGATCTCATTGCTTTATCTCAAAGACTTTTCTTGTAAGGAATCCGGGGTTTAGCTATGGCTGGATAGGGAAAGGAGGAACAAACTCAAGGTCCCAGTTTCTCCCAAGAAGGATTCTTCACTCTTTCAAAAGAATGCTTCCTTCTTTCCTACTGAACTTGTAGTAGGCTTGTGAACGGATGTGAAATAGTCAGTTCCCTTCAGCCAGTTCGCCTTGTTGGCTTGGTCAGATGGCCGTAATGGCAAGGGTTCAGCCTCCATGTTTTTTCATCTGTAACAGGACCACGTGGCAGCTGATTACTGCTCCTCCCCCCTATTTGGCATAATGCAGGGTTTCCCTGTGAGCCCTGCCTTGCCAGTCGCTTGCTCACCCTCAGCTTTATTTTTTGGCGTGGCTTCTGGCTTGGCCTCTCTCTTGAATTTTTTTAAAAATTTTCCTTCATTTTCTTTTTTTGGAATTATTTTTATTAATAAACAAATATGAACACGAAAACATATGAGGAACATTTTTATCATAGTAAAGTAGGAAACAAGTTAATAAACAAAAAAATATAAGAGATGATTCAAAAACTGAAAGGGGAGGAAAAAAGGGAAAGAAAGGGGGAAAGAAAACCCCCACAAAAGCACATATATTTTGAAAAAATGAAAAAATAAAAAAGTGAGGACTTCCAATCAACTGCCTTTTGATATATCAAACTTATTAGTCACTCTTAAAATCTTATTTAATTTCCTTTGCACCTATAGATTGAATCATATAAAAACAAAAAGTACAAAAAAGAATATTTAATCCAAACCATTCTCCTCTTTTAGGTAGTTTATTAGGCTTGACCAGTCCGTTATATTTTCCTTTATTTTCTTGATTCTTTTTATTTAGTGGGATTGACTGGGAGTTGGGAGTGTGCGGGACAGGTGTGTGTGTGTGCGCACACACATTTGGGTGCTTGGAGAGTCACCCTTTTAGCTTCTTTTTCTCCTCCCCTCATCTCCTTCAGAAAATATATTTCTAAAAGATAAATAATAATAATAATAATCCCAGCAAACAAAAAGAAAAGCCTCATTCTCAAAAAATTACCACCACCTAGTAGTTACCTCTCCTCTAGAGTAGAAAGTAGAAACAGCGTAAACCCAAAGCAGAAAGGAGATTGAAATGTGAAAGGGGAAAGGCACCAGGCAGGACCTGAAGTGCAAATCAAGTGGGAAGCCTCCTTAAAATGCATTGGAAAGCTGCGTGCAGGGAGATCGTGCGTGCCTGAAGTGCCTGTGGTGCCTGTCTCCTCTAGAGTAGAAAGAAACAGCTATAAGGAAACATTAAACCGCTCTCCTCTACAGACAGAAGGGAAAGGATTGCAGGAAGAGTGCTATCTTAACTCTGATGCTTTTTATCCAGGTCTTAATGAAAGATATAAGGACAAGCAATGCCTGAAATGATGGGAAGGGTAGCCTGAGGGGGACCCCCCCCCAAATAATGGGCCATATAGAAAACGAATCTCAGATTGAAAACAGATTTATGTCCTCCTGAATTCAGGAGAATTTTTTTAAAAAAAAACAAAACCCTGATTGGGACCCCCACCGATATCTGGGACACAAAAATGGATCACGGTTTACCTGGATTGAACAAGCCTAAGTTCTAGCATTAAAGTAATTAAAAGTTTTAGTTGAGCATTTGGAAATACCGCTTAGGCAAGCAAGAAGCTGGCTGAGTTACGAAGGGAATGTGAAGGCAAGTGTGAATGATTTTTAGTCTTTCACTCTCTGCAATATTAGAAATTGTGGGTTTGAAGAAAAACACTATTTGAGAAGGGCAATCTTTTTATTGGGGTCAATGCCCCCATTTATCTGCACGGTAGGTACTCCCCATAAAGAATATTTGAGGTTATGGATGTGGCTGTCCATCTGTCAACAAATTTATTTAGTGGGACTGACTGGGAGTTGGGAATGTGCGAGTCTCCCCATCGAAATACACTATATCACATTTATTTATAATTCTAGCCCACTAGAAATGTTCTTTTTCCAGCTGTTCCTGCTCACTCTACTTTCAATGTCAGTATTACAATAAGGATTGTTTTTGAAGAGAGCTCTGAAATGAAACTTTGCAAATAGGAATAAAACACATAGGTGATGAAATTTCTCCTCCCGTCAACTAGAACAGTGTATCAAGAGAAGCAATGCTGAGTCTTGCATTGTTTTGCCTCTGTACAGCTGGGCATCCAACAGCCTATTGTGTTTACAGAGTGGGAGGAAATAGAAATGTAAAATGTTTATGTTCAGAAGAATTACTGAGCAGAACAAAGAATTTTTATGAATGTTACAGAGTCCTATAAATGTGAATTGCTTGGCTCCAACTATCTCACAGAGATGATAGTATATTCAGAATTTAGAAAGTTCCCTTTAAAAATAATACATTACAGATGAATCCCTGCTCAGCCATTAAACCCATTTGGCAAGTCACACTCTCTCAGCCTCAGAGAAAGGCAATGGTGTTGGAGATCAACCTGAGACTCCTGAGACTGATGGCTTCGCTGATGATTTAGAGAGGATTGTGGGATTGCCTATGGGATTTCCTGGTGCTCGAAGTGATGAAGATTCAAGTTAGGGGAATGATGCTTTTATCTGTGAGAAATTTAACTTGGAAAGTGCAGCGCTTCAAGGTCAGTCAGAGGAGCCAGAAACTGCAACAGTAGATAAGGAGCTGGGTAAAGAGATAAGTGATACAGAAGGCTTTCAGGAGAAAACATCTAGAGTTACAGAGATCAACAAAGGTCTTTGTTTAGATATCAGAGCAAAAAATAGTCATTGTAGGTCCGAGAAATTACGAGGGAAAGTCGGGGAGAGATTTCATGGGAAAAACATGACTTCATGGGTGCCTATTAATGAGCAAGTTGTTTACCCAAGAATTAGTTCAGGCAACGTGGCATTCAAGTGTGAAGCTAGCCCTGAGTTCTCTGGTTCTTGTATCAAGTGAAGCCTTGGTTTTGGATTTAAGTTTCCTAAAAGTTTTCTATGTTCTTGTCTATATATTCCTGCTCAAGTTTTACTAAGTATACCTTTTGTTTCTGGACTTATGCCGTAATTGTGACTTTTTGGCTATTCCTGCACTATGTTACCTTGGAATCTACATGAGGCATTTGGATTGCTGTTTGGATTATCATCTATTGGTAAACCTTTTTGGATTATACCTTTATTTTCTTTCTTCTTGATTTTTTGCCGATACCTTTAATGTGTTTCTACAATAAACTGTTTGCTTATAGTCTGGACTCTTGAATGGTGCTGTGGTCATAGGCGTTCCCAGGCCTGAAGTGCAACAAATAGAAAACCTCTTTTCAACAAATCTGACCAATAAAACTCTGTGACTGCCGTAGGTTGGAAAAGACTTGCATACTGTAACAGAACAGTTTCAGGCCCATTAAAAGTACAAGGGTTGAATGAAAAGTAATGCCTCCACCTTCGTTACTTGGGTTTGGATGGGAATATTTTAATAAATCAGACGCAGAAATAATCCTTACAATGTGCTCTTTAACGACCACTATTCACTTTTCAACATAATCACTAGATAATTGGATACATTTCTGCCAACGATGAACAAGTTTTCTGAAGCCGTCACGGAAGAAGCCGACACTCTGTTTCCGCAACCGGCGTCTCACAGTTCTCTCAACATCGTCATCAGAAGCATAATGATGTCCCCGCAGATCTTCTTTCATTATCAGGAACAGATAGAAGTCAGATGGTGCTAAATCTGGACTGTATGGAGGATGCTGCACGATGGTGAGATCCAGTCTCTGAAGTTCTGACGTGTACCCATCATACACAGATCTTCCAATAGCCAAGCAAAGCAATAATGTGACCCACACGTTCTTGTGAAATGTCAATTATGGTTGAAATTTCTCTCTGAGTGATATGATGATCGTCCTGAATCAATCTGTCAACCTTTTGCTTGTGAAACTTGGTGGTTGCTGTCACAGGACGTCCAACTCTTTGTCACACAAGTCAGGTGTTCCCACCTCAAGATCTTTAAACTTACTTGGCCAATGATGCACAGTACTCACATCAACACAACCACCATAAACAGCTTGCGTTCTCTGATGAATCTCCTTTGGGGTGACGCCTTCTGCTGTCAAGAATTCAATGACCGCACATTGCTTAAGTTACATTGACCGACCGTCTGTGTAGGGTTCCATACTTTGCACTTTAACAACACAACCATTCAATGCTAAGGCCTCCAGCCAAAATGGAGCTGTAGAGGAGAGTCAACCGAAAAAACCAATACCTGCCACATACCAGTACTCCCACCTGTTGAAGGTGGAGGCATTACTTTCCATTCAACCTGCGTAGTTGACTGCTTTTTCATTCAATATTTCAAAGAGAACCGAAGGTTATTTGGAAGTAACTGAATAGTTTTCAATCTTTTAAATGGGGCTTCTACTGGTGACCTTTCTACTGGATTGTCCCTCCCGTGTTTAGTATTCGAAGACACTTTAGCTCATCTTGTCCTCTGGCAGTAAAATGGACTAGTCTCCAATTGTTCTCAAGTTACAATGGGCTTTTGCCAGGAAATGATGGTTATGAAGGTAATTTGAGAAAAATCTGTAAGCAGAAATATAACGAACCTTGCTGGTAAAACATTAAATCAGAACTGGAGCCAAAGACCTTCAATTTCTTTTTTTCAAGGTTGTTGGTTCTAAAGGCTTGCATGCATTTTATGTTTTGTCACACAGATACTCATGATGACTCTTGAGGAGGATAATAGAAGGGGATAACAAAAAAAGAGAAAGCAATAAAATGCATATCTGTAATTGTGTACATGCCCCTTTGTCTGGCTCCTGATTATAAAACAATTTATTTCTAAAGTAAGAAGAAGGAGAAGGGAGTGAATTGCGTCAATTCACTGGGTTCTAGCATGCCATTGTTGAGGTCAGGTCAATTTGCCATTGACTTTCCATATCCATGGTGGTCAACAGCTGCCCTGAATATACTCAATTTTGCCTGATTTTAGAAACTTGGATAAGAGGCCACTTGGATAAGAGGTCACCCAGAAACAACAGAAATCTCTGGACAAGGCTAGGAAAGTATTCTGCCCAAAAAGAATGCCAGAATTTATTTATTTATTTACATCATTTATATTCTGCCCTTCTCACCCCGCAGGGGACTCAGGCAGATCACAATGCACATATACAGGCAAACATTCAATGCCATTGACATACAACATATATAGACAGACATAGAGGCAATTGAACATTCCAGAAATCAGTTAAATTTAGCCTCCCCACAAAGTGGTACCTAAATTTCCTACTTGACAGATGCAACTGTCTTTCGGGTTGCAAAGGTTGACAACGAGCTACACAAATTGGTCGAGAGCTCACCCCGACCCGGGCAGGCCTCGAACTCATGGCCTTCTGGTCAGTAGAAATCTTATGCAGCTGACTCCCAGCCAGCTGCGCCACATCCCCGGTGCCGCATGTTGGGCTAAAATGGACTGAGTATAAGGCCTATGTTCCAAATTAGGCTTGCGGCAAGTTTGGACTTTGGTCCTCAGGACCACTCCTATCTACCCTGCTTCCCATTCGTGAAACATCAACCTATAAACTCAGACGATTAATCCACAATTTTCCTAACAAATGAATGGTTAGCCAACAGGTGTAATAAAACCATTCATGGTTAAAACCAGGACTGTGGGTATGGTCCAATTTAACTTAAAAGAATAATAAAAAAGATAGAGGAACGAAACAAAAACAATGGGGAATGCAGCCCCATTCTTTTGTGGGACCTGGTGACTTTCATCTCTGCATTTTAGCCTCTGGGTCCAGGAGCCATTCATGAATACATATATGCTGTAGAATTAATGTAGTTTGACACCACTGCAATGGCTCAGTGCTATTGACTCATGGGAGTTGTAGTTTGACAAGATCATTTAGCCTTTTCTGCCAAAACATTCTGGTGCCTTCAGTGCCATTGAATTGTGGGAGTTGTAGCTTGACTAGGTCTCTAGCCTTTGCTGCCAAAAAGTTCTGGTCCCTCACCAAACTGCAATTCCCAGGAATCATTAGCACTCAGCCATGGCAGCTAAAGTGGTGTCAAACTGTATTAATTCTCCATAGTAAATGTACTCCAAGATATCAGAACTATTTGTGGCATGGAAGTTCAGCACCTTGGTTAGCTTATTTAAAGGTCAGGCTAAAAGCCATGTACCATGGGAGGGCAAGCTAAGGAAGATGGTATATTTTAAATCATCCCTTCTGAAGGCAGAGGGAGAGAGGCTGGATCTACACTGCCATAGGATCCAGGTTCTGAATCCAGATTGTCTGCTTTGAGCTGGATTATATGAGTCTACACGGCCATTCATTCATAGGCGACCTCTTGCAGCCAAGTATGATTGCGAGTGTATGGTTTTAGTGGCGGGTCCGTAGGTGACTGCAGAGCCCTATTCTTGACCCTCATGTTCTTTCGCAGTGAGGACATTGGTTTCCAGATAGAAGGCTGTCCCGACAGAGGTTGACTTGATGCATCTTGGTCTTGACACATTTCTTCCTTTTGTCCTCCATTCCTGCCTCTTCAAATTCCACAGTACTGTTGCTTACAACTGACCTCCAGTTAAAATGCTCAAGGGTCAGGGCTTCCCACTTCTTTCTCAGTGCCTATGCCACAGTTTTTAAGGTTAGCTTTAAGCCCATCTTTACATCTCTTTTCCTGTCTACCAACATTCAGTTTTCCGTTCTTGAGAGTCGAGTAACTGTTTTGGGTTATCGGGCATTTGGATAACATGGGTGGTCCAGCAAAGTTGATGGTGAAGGATCAACACTTCAGTGCTGGTGATCTTTGCTTCTTCCAGCATGCTGACATTGTTCCACCTGTCTTTCCAAGAGATTTGCAGGATTTTTCAGAAGCAACGCTGATGGAATTGTTCCAGAAGTTGAGTGTGACATCTCTAGACAGTCCACGTTTCGCAGGTGCATAACATGGTTGGGAGCTTTATAAACAAGCACCTTGGTCTCCCTACACATGCCCCAATCCTCAAATACTCTCTGCTTCATTTGGAAAAATGCTGCACTCGTAGAGCTCAGGCAGTGATGTATTTCAGTGCTGATGTTGACTTTCGTGGAGATGTGGCTGCCAAGGTAGTGGAAACGGTCAAGTTTCCTGTCTCAGTTCAAAGTACAGATCATTACCTATAAAGCCTTAAATGGTTCAGGCCCTGCCTATCTTTGTGACTGGTGGTGGCCCCCGGTTCTGGAATGCCCTCCCCGGGGAGATTAGGCGCCTGCCCAAACTGTCCTCCTTCTGTAGGGAATCTGAAGACTTGGATGTATAAACAAGCCTTTCAGAGCATCTAGCTCCAATGGTCAGCAATCAATGACACAGCACGGCACTTTCATCCCATGCCCTTGTTCCTTAGCTATAATTTGCAGTATCCCAATCCCTCATCTTGTTTACAGCCTGACCATGTCTTATGATAGTTGTCACGGTAGGTTTTGGGCGTTGTTCTGAGTTCTAAATTGTTGTTTTTTATGCTATATGTTTTACTTTATTGTATTGTACTATGTGTTTATTTTATGCTCTGTTTTAGGCACTTTGTGCCATTTGTGAGCTGCCCCTTTGAGGAGATGGAGTTGGGGTACAAGAATAAAGTTATCATAGCATTTTCTAATGTTACACCATTAAGCTGTATTTCTGGCATTGCAGAGGGATTGGTTGGTGCCTGCCGAAAGATGCCGTATAAATTGCCACATAAGTCAATTCAAAGCAGATAATCTGGATTCAGAAACTGGATTTTATGGCAGTGTAGATGGGGCTAGAGAGAGATCCAACCTTGAAAAGGGAAGTCCAACTAATTTTGAAGTCCGTCCACAGACTTTAGAAACGTCAGCAACTCTTGCCCAAGAAAGAAAGGAGGGATATTCCTAGGACATGCTGGGAGAGGGACTTGGACACAGTTGAATCAAAAGGGAAGAAAAAATTGAAGTAACATAAAATAAGATACCTGATGGATGATTCCTGTACATCTTAAAGATGTGAACAGTTCTGTAGTTCTGCAACTTCCGTCTTTTTAATGATGATACTGTTGTGTGTCTTCAAGTTGTTTCCAACTTATAGTGACTCTAAGGTGAACTGTTATAGGGTTTTCTTGGTTGGTTATGTTGGGTGTGCATGTGTGTCATTGCCATCCCTGGGTTGAGAGAGTATGACCTGTCCAAGGTCACTCAATGGGTTTCCACGGCCAGGTGGGGATTTGAACCCTGGTCTCTAGAGTCTCAAAGCTAAAACTCTACACCATACTGGCTTGCCAATAGAGGTATTGCCTAGTCTGATATTCGTTTTTATTCACAGACCATGCAGACACTACTGCATTTTACTGAAATATAAGATCTTACTCGCTTTTTTTCCTGTCCAGGCAATAAAGCACTGATCCCAGGAAATGTGGGTATTTGCATAATGGAGTCGAATAGGCAGCAGCCATAGTTTGTGTATAGTATGTCATGCAAGTCCTTTCTGGGAGGGGAGGAAGCAGCAGGAGGAATGACAGCTGCAGAGACACAAATCGGCACAGCACACATCTGAAGACAGAAGATGGACAGGTCTTAACGGATCCATGATATCCGAAATACTTCTTAGAGTTCAGTAAGTCTTATTCATTGGACAAGAACTGCTGTTTGTGGCTGCTGCTGTTATTCTTGTCGTATGTTTTCAAATCAACTTGGTCTTGCGTAGATCTTCTTGCCAAAACTTATTCAGGGGAGGTTTACCATTGTTTTCCTTGAAGGCAGTGATCTGCTGAAGGTCACCAAATGGGTTTCCGCGGTTTGGTGGAGATGCGAATCCTGATTGACTAGCTCAACACTTTGTTGCCACCACATCACGTTGACTCCTAAAACGTTTTTGTTGCTGTTGTGTGCCATCAATCATTTCTGACCTACAGCATGTAGTTTTCTTGACAAGATTTGTTTAGAAGTGTTTGCCATTGTTTTCACCTGAAGCTGAGAGTGATTTGCCCAAAGGCACCCATTGGCTTTCTGTAGCCAAGTGGGGAATGGAAACTGGGATATTGCTATCTATGTTTTTGTCTTCCCTTCTCTGATTAGTTCTTCTGGGTGAGATCTTTACACCTCAAGTGTGAAAGACAAGATAGTCTCAAGATAGTGAACAAATAGGAATAACTACTTTAGTGTTCAGGCTACCAATAGGAGCTTGTCCAAAATGTAATAGTCTTTGAATGAGTAAGGGATGAGAGAGCTTTTATTCACCATCAGAGACACATTTGGGGAAAAAAAACATGGGAGACAGCATGCTTATTCAGGCCTTTGAGTATCACCTTTCTGTTTGGGTATGTTGAAGTTGTATTTGTATCAGTACAGTGGACTCTTGGTATCCATTAAGGCAGTGTTTCTCAACCTGGGGGTTGGGATCCTTGGGGGGGTCGCGAGGGGGTGTCAGAGGGGTCACCAGAGACCAACAGAAACCTCAGTATTTTCTGTTGGTCATGGGGTACTGTGTCCACAGTCCTCGCTGGATGTTGGTGAACTACAACTCCCGAACTCAAGGTCAGTGCCCACCAAACCCTTCCAGTATTTTCTGTTGGTCCTGGGGTACTGTGTCCACAGTCCTCGCTGGATGTAGGTGAACTACAACTCCCAAACTCAAGGCCCATACCCACCAAACCCTTCCAGTATTTTCTGTTGGTCATGGGGTACTGTGTCCACAGTCCTCGCTGGAAGTAGGTGAACCACAACTCCTGAACTCAAGATCAATGCCCAGCAAACCCTTCCAGTATTTTCTGTTGGTCCTGGGAGTTCTGTGTGCCAAGTTTGGTTCAGTTCCATCATTGGTGGAGTTTAGAGTGCTCTTTGATTGTAGGTGAACTATAGATTCCAGCAACTACAACTCCCAAATGTCAAGGTCTATTTTCCCAAACTCCACCATATTTGTGCATATTGAGTATCCATGCCAAGTTTGATCCAGATCCATCATTGAATCCTCAGTGCTCTCTGGATGTAGGTGAACTACAACTCTCAAACTCAAGGTCAATGCCCACCAAACCCAGTATTTTCTGTTGGTCCTGGGAGTTCTGTGTGCCAAGTTTGGTTCAATTCTATCGTTGGTGGAGTTCAGATTGCTCTTTGACTGTAGGTGAACTATAAATCCCAGCAACTACAACTCCCAAGTGACAAACTCAATCCCCCCCAACCTCACCTGCATATCAGATATTTACCTTGTGATTCATAACAGTAGCAAAATGACAGTTATGAAGTAGCAACAAAAATAATGTTACGTTGGGGGTCACACAACATGAGGAACTGTATTAAGGGGTCACGGCATTTGGAAGGCTGAGAAACACTACACTAAGGTTTGGTTCCATGACCCCCGTGGATGCTGACATCTATGGATACTCCAGTCTCATTATACAAAATGGCGTAATCATGGTGTTGCTTATGTAACATACTAGAATAAAGTTTTGTTTTTCAGAAATGAAAAATACCCAAGCCATGGATGTATGAATTCATAGATGCAGAATCTGTGCATCATATGGGCCCCATCTACACTGCCATATAATCCGGAATATCAAATCAGATAATCCACATTGTTTGCTTTGGATTATATGAATCTACACTACCAGATAATCTAGTTCAAAACAGATAATCTGGATTTTATATGGCAATGTAGAAGGGCCATGGAGGGCTGAGTGTATTATAACATTTTAGCTGCCTTTTAAAAGCTGCTTAAAATTACTGTATTTCTTCTCTTCTAAGACACATCTCCCCATAGAAACACCTATAGCAATGGGGCACATCTTAGAATCATAGGTGCTTTTTATATGTGTCAGAAGCAACTTGAGAAACTGCCAGTGACTTCTGGTTTGAGATAATTGGCTGTCTGCAAGGATGTTGTCCAGGGGATGCCTGGATGTTTGGTGTTTAACCATCCTATGGGAGGCATCTCTCATATCCTTGTATGGGGAGCTGGAGCTGACAGAGGAAGCTCAACCCACTCTCACCACTGATCTGTTGGTCAGCAGTCCTGCCAGCACAAGGGTTTAACCCATTGCACCAGATAGATAGATACTTTTTTTCTGGTTGGTGGTACTGAAATTAATGTGCGTTCAATAGTTAGTCTTAAAATCAAACAAATAGAGTATTAATTCAATATGATTATTTTAAAAACCAAAATATTGGATCATGTTTTAAGATAAATAGTGAACCACCTTGACTTCCATGTTGAGAGAAAAGCAGGATATTATGTTTTTGTTTTTATTTATTAATTAAATTCGACTTGCTATACCGCTCTCTCTGGAGCCCAGAGCGGTTTACAGAAAGTGAAGCAGACATAGAAGGTACATTAAAATACAGTTAAAAATACATTAAAACGCATTAAAACAATTTAAAGCCCCCCAATAAACATGTGGCAGGCCAAAATTAAATAGTGGCATGTTATTGTTATTGTTGTTGTTATTATATTTATAAAGGATACTCAAAGGGGCTAACACTAAAAATTGTACAATATGTAAAAATCCAAACTGTCCAAAATTAAAATGGAAGGAACTGTTCCATTATCTGGGCGGAGGCCACAAGGGGGCGTTAGAGACAGATGAGTAGTCCATTTTATACAAGGGAGAGGGAGTTGAAGGAGGAAACCCATTTTCCCCATTTTTGCTAGTTACTCCCCTCCCCTTTCCCATATCATAAATGAGGGTTGCTTCCAGAATAGCTACACGGCTGGGGAGAATAACAGGAAAACAGGGGGAAATAGTTGAACTCCTTCTAACCCCTTTCTCCCCATAAAATGGACTATCCTTTTCTCTCTAACGCCCCCTTGTGGCCTCTGCCCAGATAATGGAACAGTACAAACAGGACTTATTAAAAACACATAGTTAAAACCAATAGAGTAAGTAAGTAAGTAAGTTCAGAGTAAAATCCAGAATAGATTCATCTGAGGAAGTGGATTCTGGTTCATGAAAGATTATGCAATGCTAACAGTCTTCATTCCAGTATTTTCTGTTGGTCATGGGAATTCTGTGTCCCAAGTTGGGTTCAATTCCACCATTGGTGGAGTTCAGAATGCTCTTTGATTGTAGGTGAACTAGAAATCCCAGCAACTACAACTCCCAAGTGACAACATCAATCTCTCCCTCCGATCCCACCAGTTTTCAAATTTGGGCGTATTGGGTATATGTGCCAAATTTGGTCCAGTGAATAAAAATACATCCTACATATCAGAAATTTACATTATGCTTCATAACAATAGCAAAATCACAGTTGTTAAGTAGCAATGAAATAATGTGATTGGGGGTCACTACAACATGAGGAACCGTATTAAGGGGTCACAGGATTAGGAAGGTTGAGAACCACTGCTCTAGGACCTCCAGCTCAATTTTATGGCATACGGGGATCAAAAATCAGATATTTTAATAGTGTGTATGATTTAAGACAGCATTTCTAAACCTGGGGGTCACGAGGGGGGTGCCAAAGGGGTCGCCAAAGACCATAAAACACACAGTATTTTCTGATTGTCATGGGGGGTTTTGGGTAGGAAGTTTGGCTCAATACTATCATGGATGGAGTTAAGAATGCTCTTTGATTGTAGGTGAATTATAAATCCCAGCAACTACAATTCCCAAATGTCAAGGTCTATTTTCCCCAAACTCCATCAGTGTTCACATTTGGGCACATTGAGTATTCATGTCAAGTATGGTCCAGATCCACCATTGTTTGAGTCCACAGGAGGAAGGAAGGAGGAAGACGTGACCCGTGCAGGCGCTACTGCGCAGACTCGCCCCACGTTTTCCTCCCTCCCCTCCACAGTGCTCTCTGGATATAGGTGAACTACAACTCCAAAACTCAAGGTCAATGCCCACCAAACTCTTATAGTATTTTCTCTTGGTTATGGTAGTTCTGTGTGGGAAGTTTGATTCCATTCCATCATTGGTGGAGTTCAGAATGCTCTTTGATTGCGAGTGAACTATAACTCCCAGCTGTTGAGCAAGACCTTCGTGTGTGTCTTTCTCCCATTCCTGCCAGGATATCTATGTTGTGTTCATTGAAACAGGTCCAGGTTTCACACTGAGTGTATAAATACATTAAAAAACATATTCGCTATATGTATTACTGTGTTAGAGTGTCATTTTGTGTCATTTTGGTTGGTGGTGTGCCCCAGGATTTTGTAAATGTAAAAAAATGCGCCACGGCTCAAAAAAGGTTGAAAAACACTGGTTTAAGGTAAGCATGATCCAGCCGAGAATGGATATGCGGGGGTGGGGGGTGTCTTTTATGGTTCTTGGTTGTTGCAGTGGATTCATATGGAGGGGTAGTGATTTTTTGAGGGGCACTCAACTCCTCCAGTCTTAAAGACCACCTTTCCTGACAAATAAACCAGGGAGATTCTCCTGAAAAACCCCAGAAGCAGCAGGGGAGCTTTTGAAACAGAAAGCATGTGCCTCCTGCAATGTTTAAAATAAAAAACAAACAAAAACCAAAAGTATTTTAATGGCAGTCTGTGCAATTTACAGGAGATCCCATGGGCAGAAAAATGAATCTCTGGTTCTACCACAATTATCTTATTGAAATAAATAAATAAAAACTTATGAGCAGCAGTAGCTAGAGGGCAAAAAAAAAAGAAGAATATGATTCAATGCAGAGTAAGTGCACAACTTTTGCAAAAAAAATATCTGTTTTAAAGCAGGGGTTTTATTCAAGGCAGTTGTTCAGAATACCTTTGCTAATGTTTGAGAATATTTTTTTAAAAGGCAGTAGTGATAACTATTCATTCAAGATGAAAAAGTAACACACAGTGGTGTGTTTTATTTAACAGCTTGTTTGTGGTTGCTTTATTTTGTTATATGTTTGATAAGGACTATAACAATGTTACCTGTTCTGATATAGGAAGGACTTTTAACTAGATGGTGGCATACAAGCGTTGCGTGTCGAAGTCTAAAGTCCAAATGCTGGCATCTGGTTAAAGAAATGCCAAGTGCTAAGGTGGGAAATACCGCAGACTGGCAATGGTTAGCGATAGGTAGACCAATGGTTTGATTAAATAGAGAGCAGTGGTTCCCAACCTTTTTTTGACCAAGGACCACTTGACCAGGTGAAGCCGAGCCCCAGAAGAGGACTCCTGCTTCCAAGTTGGATTGGGCTGCAGCAGGGAGTTCCACAGTTCCAAAATGTCCATTGGATCAGCATGGCTGGGTAGCGTGGTTACAGCAGCAGTCTTCAAAGATATGTTCCTGCTTTGCTTTCCTCTCTCCTAACATTGTAGCAAATTCTCCAATAAAATAAACCTCCATTTGCAACTTTTCTCCCTTTCCATGATGCTAACATAACTATAACTTAAACAAAGGATCATTGGACCATCTCCATCTTGGTTTCACATTCTTACTAATTACTCCCGGCTATCTCACTTTCCTGCCTCCTGATCCTTGTGCCCCGGGAATAACCTTGTTTTAAGTATTATTCTTCAAAAGTGCCAGCTGACTAATCCTGCAGCAGGGAGTTCCAATGTCTCATCATGGATCCTGAGACCCCAAGAGGTCTGTGTTCCATGAAGCTTGCTATGTGGACTCCCTAGGGCAGGGGTGCTCACACTTTTTCAGCATGCGAGCTACTCTTAAAGCAACCAAGTCCAAAAGATCTACTTGCCCCTTTCGCCGCACGCTCCCGTGTGCTCCCGCCACCGCGCGCTCTTGCCACTGCGCATGCTCCTGCTGCTGTTTCCCACCCGCACAGCGCTTCTTCCACCTGCGGGGCATTGCAGGAAGGAGAAAGCACGAGGCGGGGCATCCAGAGGGAGCGCTCCGCCCTGCCTGTCTCGCCGGCAATGGAGGCTGCACAGCTGCTTCTGGATGAGAGGCAGGGCGCTCCCTCCAGAGGCCCCGCCTCGTGCTTCCTTTTTCCTGCAATGCCCTGCAGGCGAAAGAAGCACCGCCAGAGCTGAAGCCAGCAGCAGGAGCGCGCGTGCGCGCAGGGTGTGCACGCGCATGGCAGGAGCGCCCCATCTGGCTGGTGAGGCCCGAAGATCACCTGGAAGAGGGCCGAAGATCTACTAGTAGCTCCTGAGCTACCTAATGAGCACCCCTGCCATAAAGGCTCCATGATGCCAGCAGACCAGATTGCCAGAAACCGCCACGGCAGAGACTTACAGTTTTCCAAGAACACAGGACTCTCCTGAGGCAACAGAACTTCTTCCTGCAACTATATTCTGTTTCTTACATATGGACATTCTGCCCACAAGAGACTCATCTTGTCCCATCCCCATTTCCAAAGGGTACACCTAGCTTGAATTCTCTCCCACAGTTTCTTGGACTTTCCCTATATGAAGTGAAGGCTCTGGGACTGAATTAAAGAACTCCTTTGCCCTTTTTAAGAAGAATAGTTTCTGCCTGGATCTCTCCCCAAGGGATCCTGTCCTTTCCTTCTATGAAATGAATGTAATTATTCTTTGAACTTACTTTTCTATGAAAACTGTATGAAATGCCAAAGGCTGTATAAAAGCCAAGCATGATGTTTCCCCATATTTTCCCCTAAAGATTTCCATGTAACTTCTCCCTTTGCATGCTCAAACCCCCCTGAAATGTAATTTTGGAAAGATGAAATCAAGCTGACTGTAAGGAAACATGACCCTGGTATCAAGAAAATCCGGAATAAGGCTTTTGTAAGACTATCATGCTAATTAACTTCACCCAGAGATAGCTGGCTATTTCAAAAGGACAAATGGGACGGAGACTGACACTCATCAAAATCTCAGTTTGCTTAGCAGATTCTTTGTGACACAGGAAGGGCCCTTTCACAAGACCAGACCTGGAAACATGGAATGCTATGACCACTATTTGCCTCACATATTTACTTGACAAAACTCCTTTAGAAAACATGCCACAGCCAGGGATCATGCAATCAGGAAACCATTTATTTTTAAAACCACACAATGGATGGCTGGGGTCACAAGACTCAGGATTTCTTCCTTATCAATAAGACCTTAATTAACATGCCGTAATCCCATCATCTGGGTTTCCGTCCCTCATTGCTTCAACATTCCTTCCACTCCTTGCCTCCCATTGGCCCAAACAGAGAAGCAAAGAAATTCCCTCATTGGCCAGTGCGCAAAGTAACACTGTTCCACCATTGGCTGAGCAGAGCTCTGCCCCAGCTGCTACGAAAGTTCTAACCAATTAGGGCAAAGCGCGGGAGGCAGGGAGGGTGGGGAAAATTGAACCTGGCATCTCTGTAAAGTGTATAAAAATGTCTATGAAATTGAAAATAAACATGACAGCTTTGCGAAACTCAGGATTGCAGCTTGTCACCCTTTCTCAGCTGAAAAAGATCATCTCTCTCTCTCTCTCTCGGTGCGCGCCTTCCGGAATCTTGGTGAGAACCATCTCTTGGGATTTAGGGTTTTTCAAAGGGCGCTTTGGAAACCTAGCTCGCCAGGGGTTTTTTTTATAAAAAAAAAATCTTGAATCCTCACCTTAGAGGAATTTAGGGCCTGCACTCTTACAGCAAAAGCCACCCTAAATTTGCCTCATTTTCACAGGGGACACTCTCCAACATTAGTACCAAAAGTGTTACAAATCAGTTTTTGGTCAACTTTAGATTCGGTTTGGTTATTTGGGGTGCCGAATCAGAAAATTGCATTGGATAGACAACATCAGCTCCAGTTTCTGATACAGAACATATGTCATCCAGTAGTCATCATTTGCTCGCCCACAGAAAACCATATTTAATAAACCTCGGCACTATAAGAGGGTTTCACGAGACCAGTCGCTCTCATTGCAACGGTGTAGTAATGGTTAGGCTGCAGACCATATTTTAGTTCTTGCAGAGCACTGGTGGTCCACAGACCACAGGTTGAGAACCACTGCTCTACACTGTAAGATAGGTGCAGTTTGGCACCACTTAAATTGCCATGGCTCAATGTTATGGAATCCTGGGTATTATATTTTGACAAAGTCTCTAGCCTCCTTTGTCAAAAAGCACCGGTGCATCATGAAACTACAGCTCCCAAGACTCCATAGCATTGAGCCATGGTGGTTGAAGAGATGTCAGAGCTTTGGGCTTGAGTGTCACCAGTACGCTGATGACACTCAGCCCATTCTGAGGATGGAGGGCCGACCCGAATCCGTACCCGATAATGTCCATCGCTGCCTTGAGGCCGTTACTGGATGGCTGCGAGCCAGTAGGTTGAAGGTGAATCCGGCAAAGACGGCTTGGCCGTCCGGGTGATGGGGATGTTCAGCTTCCAACCCTGGACGGCGTGACATTATGTCCGTCGTCGTCAGTAAAGAGCCTTGGTGTTGCTTTAGACCCTCAGCTGTCAATGGAGTCCCATATCTCCATCGTCAGCAGAGTGGCGTTTTTCCATCTTCGCCAGGCAAGGAGGCTGGCCCCCTATCTGTCCCGGCACGACCTGGCCACAGTGGTCCAAGCTATGGTCATCTCAAGGCTAGACTACTGTAACGCTCTCTACATTGGTCTTCCTTTGTCGGTGATCCGGAAACTTAGGCTGGTGCAGAATGCTGCAGCTTGGCTGCTCGCGGGAGTCCAGGCGAGCTGCCACATCACACCGATCCTGCGCGAACTGTATTGGCTTCCTGTGGAATGCCGGATTACCTTCAAAGTGTTAGCTTTGACTTTTAAGGCCTTGAATGGTCTGGGGCCAGTGTACTTAAGGGTCCGCCTTCTGTTTTAATGGGATGTTTAAATTGTCTTACTGCAATTGGTATGTGAGCCACCCCGAGCCGGCTGGGAGTGGCGGCAAACAAGTTCGAATAAATAAATAAATAAATAAGATCTGCAGTGTAGATGGGCAGCTTACAACTACACCATATGCACAGTGAGGCCACGGACCTTATTTTAGTTCTTGCGGACCACTGATATAGAGCAACCTTCTCTTCTCCAAGGTAAACATACGTACACAAATCCCCAAGCCAATTGCGCTGTCATTCTAATTTTATTACTGTGCAGATAGATTTGTGCCTTTGACATGTATATATGGCAGACATATGTACTTACAACAATCCATTGCGGAAAGCTAATGCACAAGCCACGGAGAACACAGAAACAGACACAGAAACCATTCACTTAAGCACATATGGTCTGAAATAACACCCAATTGCATCTTTAAGGAACCTGAATGCAGGTATTTACATCTTCTGGGTGTGTGGAAAATCTGCACTTCTGTTGGGAAAGACTTCACCTTTGCAATGACCCTGGAGCATTTCCTTTACTGCCAATGAGACATAGGGCTGAGAAGGAAGAAAAGAGCATAAGAGGGAAATCTTTGTAGGATGTCACAATAGTATAATAGTAACAGATTTCAAAGGGACTGTTCTATCACACAGCAGGATCAACAAAGGCTTGGTAAATTTCATTCTTGCAGGTAAGAATGAGTAGCCTTACTATTTTCTTCCTCATTGCAAGAGCGTTGTTGAAAACTGCACCGGTGTGAAAGATTATTTGCAGTTCAGAAAATATAAATCATGCATAAAAAATTGATGTATTGGTAGATAGTTGTATGCACAATGCAGATTTTTCTGCATAAAAATGTTTCTGTACACAGGCAAAGAGTTACTTTTTGGTAGATACCATGGACTGCTGAAAAGACAAATAAATGGGTCCTAGTGCAAATCAACTTTGAATCAAGCTATGAATGATAGATCTCCAAGTCACCAACCATAACATTATTTTTGTTGCTTATTCATAACTGTAATTTTACTACTCTTTAGAATCACAATGTAAATATCTGATATGCAGGATGTATTTTCATTCATTGGACCAAATTGGGCACAAATACCCAATATACCCAAATTTGAATACTGGTGGGGTTGGGAGGGATTGATTTTGTCTTTTGAGAGTTGCAGTTGCTGGGATTTATAGTTAACCTACAATCAAAGAGCATTCTAGACTCCATCAACGATGGAATTGAACCAAACTTGGCACAGAGAATTCCCATGACCAAGAGAAAATATTGGAAGGGTTTGGTGGGCATTGGCCTTGAGCTTTGGAGTTGCAGTTCATCTACATCCAGAGACCACTGTTGACTCAAACATGCGCCGAGCACGCCTGCTCTCCTCTCCCTGCTTGAAGTCTCAGAAACAGCTCTCCCCTTGGTAGAGAGATCAGCTGAGAGGCTGACCAATCACAATGGAGGGGGACTTTTGGTGAGAAGATTCACCATGTTTCCAAAAAGGAAGAGAAGGACAGGTGGAGAGATCTTCAGCCTTCTCTGCCAAAGAGGTTCTTAAGACCATCAGAAACATGTTTTCCTATGGTCTTTGGCGACCCCTCTAAAAACCCTTTGTGACACCCCCCCCCCCAGGTTGAGAAACGCTGGTCTGTGGCTTCTTTGATCCATTCCATTGATCTGGAATCCAATCTCCATCTTTACCTACTGCCTTCTACCTATTTATTACACTTTTAGTCAATCCATGGTATCATAAGAACATAAGAACATAAGAAGAGCCATGCTGAATCGGACCTCAGCCCATCTAGTCCAGCATTCTGTGTCACACAGTGGCCCACCAGTTGTACACGGGGATCTCGAGCAGAAGGGAGGGCAAAACCCTGACCTGCTCCCGACCCCCACAACCAGTACCCAGGGAAATCCTGCCTACCTCAACCAACTCCGAGGTGGCACTTGAATGTCCTTTTCAGTAACTACCGATACACTTGGTATCCATGAATCTGTCTAATCCTGCCTTGAAGTTGTTCAGGCTGACAGCTGTCACAACCTCTTCTGGAAGTGAGTTCCATAACCCAATGACCCTCTGGGTGAAGAAATATTTCCCTTTATTAGTCCTAATTTTCCTACCTTGGAGCTTCAGAGAGTGCCCTCTAGTCCTAGTGTTTTGTGACAAAGAAAATAATTTTTCTTTATTCACCTTTTCTATCCCATGCATGATTTTATACACTTCGATCAAGTCACCTCTTAGACACCGTCTTTCAAGGCTGAAAAGACCAAGGCGTTGCAACCTGGTTTCATAAGGGAGCCGCTCCATCCCTTGGATCATTCTTGTTGCCCTTTTCTGTACCTTTTCCAGTTCCGTTATATCCTTCTTAAGGTGCGGAGACCAGAATTGTACACAGTACTCCAAATGTGGCCTTACCATCGATTTGTAGAGAGGTAATACAACATTTGCTGACCTATTTTCGATTCCCTTTCTGATCATGCCTAGCATAGAATTTGCTTTTTTCACTGCTGCTGCGCACTTGATAGACATCTTCATTGAGCTGTCCACCAAAACCCCAAGATCCCTTTCCTGGTTTGTCTCAGAAAGCTTTGACCCCATCAATTTGTAGGTGTAGTTGGGGTTCTTTGCCCCGATGTGCATGACTTTACACTTGTTTAGGTTAAAATGCATTTGCCACTTTGTTGCCCATTCACTCAATTTCGAGAGATCTTTCTGGAGTTCTTTACAATCAGTTTCATTTTTAACTACCTGAACAATTTAGTGTCGTCTGCAAACTTTGCTACCTCAGAATTCACTCCTACATCCAGATCATTAATGAATAAATTAAAAAGTAACAGACCCAAAACTGAACCTTGGGGTACGCCACTTCTCACCTCTTTCCACCCAGAGAAATGTCCGTTTATTACCACCCTTTGTTACCTACAGTTTAGCCAGGTTCCAATCCAGGACAAGACCTGTCCCCTGATTCCATGGCTGAAGAGCTTATTTAGGAGCCTTTGGTGAGGGACTTTGTCAAAAGCCTTTTGAAAGTCAAGGTAAACAATATCAGTTGGGTCCCCTTTATCTATGTGTTTATTTACACCCTCAAAGAATTCTAACAAGTTAGTAAGACATGATTTGCCTTTGCAGAAACCATGTTGATTTTCTTTCAGCAATGCCTGTTCTTCTATGTGCCTAGTAATATTTTCTTTAATAATGGTTTCCATCACTTTGCCTGGAACTGAGGTTAAACTGACTGGTCTATAATTTCCTGGATCACCTCTGGATCCTTTCTTGAAGATCGGTGTTACATTTGCCTCCCTCCAGTCCTCAGGTACAGTGCCTGATCTTAGAGAAAGGTTATATATCTTAGCTAGAAGTTCAGCAATTTCACACTTGAGTTCCTTAAGAACTCTGGGGTGGATGCCGTCTGGACCTGGTGATTTGTTGACATTTAGTTTAGTAAGGCATGTGAGAACATCCTCCTTGTTTATCTCTATCTGTTTTAATTCTTTTAATTCCCTCCCTGAAAAAACTGACTCAGCTGCAGGCATATGTTGTCTGTCATCCTGTGTGAAAACGGAGGCAAAGAAGTCATTTAGCCGCTCAGCAATCTCCTTGTCTTCGCTGATTTTCCCTTTCTGACCATTGTCGTCGAGTGGCCCAACTGCTTTTCTAGTTGGGTTCCTGCTTCTGATGTACTTAAAGAAGTTTTTGTTATTTTTTTAAATATTCTTTGCTATGTGTGCCTCAAAATCTCTCTTGGCTTTCCTGACTGTTTCTTTGCATTTAGTTTTCCAGAGCTTGTGTTCCTTTCTGTTCTCCTCGGTAGGAAGAGCCTTCCATTTCTTAAATGAGTTTTTCTTCTTTCCAATCACATCTTTTACTTCATTTTGTAAGCCATACTGGTGTCCTTTTGGACTTTCCATGCCTCTTTCTTTTTATTGGAATGCATTTTAGTTCGGCCTGTTTTAAGGTATTTTTAAACAGTTTCCAAGCATTTTGGAGGGATTTGATTTTTTTTACTGCTCCTTTTAGTTTGTTCTTTACAATTTTTCTCATTTTGGTGAAATTCCCTTTGTGAAAGTTTAATGTCTCCGTGTTAGTTTTCACTGACAGTTTGCTATCCAAACTTACGTTGAAGGTTATTGTGTTATGGTCACTGGTACCTATGGGCTCAGCTACAAGGACATCTTGAACGAGATCTTGTTCATTAGTTAGCACCAAGTCCAGGATCCCCTTTCCCCTGGTTGGTTCCATGACCATCTGCTCAAGGGAATAATCAGCTAGCATGTCGAGGAACCTTATCTCTCTTTCATGCGTAGAACAAGAATTTGGCCAATCTATTTGGGGATAGTTGAAGTCCCCCATTATGACTAATGTATTTCTTTTTGAGGCCTGTTTAATTTCATTTTCCAGATGGCAGTCTGCCTCTGGAGTTTGGTTGGGAGGGCGATAGCAGATCCCTAGTGCTAGATTAGCTTTTTGTCCTGGGACTTTTACCCACAATGTTTCTGTAGGTGAGTTTGAAATTTCTTGAAGTTCTAATTCATGAGATTCTAGCTCTTCATTTATGTACAGGGCCACACCGCCACCATTTTTCCCTCTCCTGTCTTTCCTGTACAGTTTATAACCTGGAATCTTTGTGTCCCATCCATGGCATTCTTCAGCATTGTACTTCAAGGGAGTTGATTTTTTTCTATGAGTTTTCATAGCATTACACAGAAATTAGAAATAAGATGACCTGACCAATCCTAACTGCATTAATTCTATGGTGCAGATGAATTGCTAATCTTCTTATGGGTTCTCAACTGTTGTCACTATTCTGATTAATGACTGAAGAGTGGAAAATCTTGGACTATTAAAACCACTAGTGGGCATTATTTCTGTTTTCTTCCTGTTTGACTGTAAATTTTTCTTCTTTGAGCATCCCAACACTTGGTTATTTTCTGTTACTAGTATGGTGTCATCTGCATATCTTAAATTATTGGTGTTCCTTCCTCCAATTTAGTGAGTCCAAAGGAGAACCATCTCTCTCTCTATATGCTGTCTTGTTGTGGCTGCATACATAGGTAGCTAATCCTTTCTATCTATATATACTGACCTCTTGTGATTGCATCTGACCACTGCATAAATAGGTAGCAAATCTCTATTACCTTTTTTAAACTTGTGAATTTTAACCTGCATTTTATTGGTGAATTCGAACCTGTTTTTTACCCATGTATATTTGTTATATGTATGTATTTTAATAGTGTTTTATCCCACCGTTTAAACCAATTGTACCTCGCATTGAGCCGCAAGGAGAGGCAGGTAATAAATAAATATTATCTATATACTATCCTCTTGTGGTTGCATCCGAGCAATACATACATAGGAAGCTAATTCCTTCTGTGGTTGCACCAGAGCAGTATATAATTATTTCTACCTATACACTGCCCATTTATGATTGCATCTGAGCATTGCATACATAGGTAGCTAATCCTTTCTATCTAAATACTTCTCTCTTGTGGCTGCATATGAGCACTCCATGCTAATCCTTTCTATCTATAGACAGCTCTTTTATGGTTGCATCTGAGTGCTGCATACATAGGAAGTGAATCCCTCCAATTAACCTGCATTTTATTAGTAAATTTTAATTTGCATTTTAATTGTGTATATTTGTTATTGTAGCAACCCAGTTCCCTTTCGTGCCTGGGGGGCAGGGGGCAGCACCGGGGGTCCCACTTGCATTAGGGCCAGCTGCAGTTAATTAGGACATGGAGGAAGGGGCTGATGAGTTAGCTGGGCCTTCCTCTTCCACAGAGAGCCTGGCCTGGGATGATGAATGGCCTGACGGCTATGCTAGCTGGGAAGTTCAGACTGACCCTGAGAGTGATGACTCCGATAATTATGAGAAACCAGGTGGTTTTGGGTCGCAGGAGAGAATCAGGGAAACAGTGGAGGATGAGCCCATGGAAGCTGAAAGGGAGTTCAGCTCTCATGAAGATAGCGACCCAGGTGCTGGGAGGCAAAGACGGAGCTTTGATAGGAGACGGAGCATTGAGTCTAGCAGGAGGGATTGGCACCGCAGCCTAGAGCGCCAGAGAGGCGCGAGGTCCCGTAGCACAGATTGAAGCAGAAGCCTAGAGCGTCGGGGGGCCCGTCACGGGGATTAAGTATAGGATCCGTGGGAACAGATCCTCAGTAGCTCGGACACTTCTATTCTAAGAGGAGTGAAGCGAGCGGAGTTCCAGGGAGCCAAGTTGCCGGCTCGAGCCTTGCCAAGTAGTTTCTTGGAGTTGTTCATGAACTTTGCCTTGTTCTTTGCCACGGACCAAGTCCTTGATCCGCATAGTTTTGCGGTGCCTTGCCACGGTTGCCTTGGGATTTTACCTATGGACTCTTTGCCTATTTTGGATTGAACTTTTTGATACTTTTTATGGACAATTTACCTTTCACCTGTTTTTATTATTCAATAAATAGTTAGCTGATTACCGTCTCTGTGTGTGTGATTAAGGGGCTGGGCCGAGACCCTGCATCGTGGCAGTTATATGCATTTTAATAGTGTTTTATCGCACTGTTTTAACCATGTTGTATTTCACCTCGAGCCACAAGAAGAGGTGGGTAATAAATATTATCTTTATACCACACTCCTGTGATTGCACCTGAGCACTGCATACACAGGAAACTAATCCCTTCTATCTATTTACTGCCCTTGTGGTTGCATCTGGGCACTGCATACAAAGGTAGCTAATCCCTTCTATTTATATGCTACCCTCTTGTGCTTGCATCTGAGTATTGCATACATATGAAACTAATCCCTTCAATTTACGTAATGTCTTTGGATCTTTATATTGCTCTCTTGTGGTAGCATCTAAAATTGCATGCATAAGAAGCTAAATTATCTATCTACATACTATCCTTCTATTTATATACTGCCCTCTTCTGGTTACATCTGAGCACTGTGAATATAGATAGCTAATCCCTTCTACATACCATCCTCTTGCAGCTGTATCTGATCACTACATACATATGTAGCTAATCAATTCTAGCTACATAATGTCCTTGGATATATACACTGCCCTCTTGTGACTGCACCTGAACACTGCATACATAGAAAGCTAATCCTTTCTATCTATACATTGCCCTCATGTGGCTGCATAAGAGCACAAATTGTCTTCCTCCTTCAATTCCCATCCCATAAAATGGACTAACCTTCTCTGTCTAGGCCCCCTTTTGGAGCCCACCCAGATAATGGAACAGTACCAAACATAAATAGGTATCTAACCCTTTCACTCTATACTACCCTCTTGTGGCTGCATCTCGGCACTGCACCTATAGCAAGCAAATCCCTTTAAATCTACATAATGCCCTCCTATCTATATACTGCTATCTTGTGGTTGCACCTGAGTACTGCATTCATAGGAAGCTAACCCTTTCTATTAGGCCTGTTAAAACATGCTTCTAAATGTTTCTAAAGTACTTACAAAACTAAAATTCTGGGGGTGAAAACTAGATGGCGCTGGTGTTTTGCTTCTACAGTGCTGCTAAAGTTCTGGTGGTGAGCATTTCACCACCAGAACTTTAGCAACACTATAGAAACAAAGTACCAGCGCCACCTCGTTTTCACCCTCAGAATTTTAGTTTTGTAAGTACTTTAGAAACATTTAGAAGCATGATTTAATAGGCCTACTTTCTATCTATAGACTGCTTTGTTTTGGGCATCCTCAGGTCTCAGGTCGGCAGCACGCACATCTTAATTGACGGTGACAATGAGCACTGCATACATTGGAAGTGAATTCCTTCTCCCTATAGATTGCCCTTCTATCTATATCATGCGCTCTTGTGATTGCATCTGGGCACTGTGTTCAGCTTTCACAACCATATATTAAAATCAGGAATATTAGGACATGGAACAATTCTGATTTCTGTTTTGGGCTTCAACTCCAGCTGTTAGGAATTGTGGGGGTTGAAGTCTAAAACACCTGGAGGGCCAAAGTTTGTCCAGCATCTCCCTTTGCTACTTGCTTACAGTTTGAAAGGAGATGATCCAGGCAAACCCATGGACAGCAAGTGCTTCAACAACAGCCAGCAAACTAAATTAACTGCTGTGCTTGCATCATATCTGTATTTGTCCATTTTATAATTCTGGCCATTGGTATTTTGAACCAATCTGATGGAGTTATAATAAAACTGACTTTTAAATGTTTGTGTTTCTTTCAGCAGAATTTTATGTTTATGTTTTATGAAATTTATTTTCTTTTGTTTGTATTGTTTTCCTCTCTGGCAATTGAATGTTTTGCCTTATGTTGGAAACTGCCCTGAGTCCTCTTGGGGAGTTAGGACAGTATATAAATAAAGCTTATTATTATTATTATTAAAATATATTTTATTAAGGTTTTCATGTAATAATAAAAAGAGGGGGAACATTTCTTAGGCATAGGGAAGTAGGAAAATTATTATTATTATTATTTACCCAAATACCACCACTCTAGCTAATGCAGCTAATATATTGAGTCTACAATAGGGTCAGATATAGCAAGGATTTGTCTTATATGATTTCAATTATATGCGAAGACTCTCTCCATGAATGAGAAACGAGTCCGTCTCTTTCCTCTGTGGAGAGAAACAATGGAAACCCAGATTTAATTCTCTCTCCAGAAAAAGGAGTCTGTCTCTTTCTTTTGTAGAGAAATCCAGCTGTGTTACTCTTCCCAGAATAAAAAGTCTGGGAAGAATAAAGAGAGAAGTCACAGAAGCCTGAAGATTGGAAAAATTACATTGTCCATTTAACAGGAGAGTAGGAAAATTCTAGGAGATGTAACTAGGAGTCAGCTGCATTAAGATCACTACTGACCAAAAGGTCATGAGTTTGAAGCCAGCCCGGGCCGGAGTGAGCTCCCGATCAAAATTGTGTAGCCTGTTGTCGACCTTTGCAGCCTGAAAGACAGTTGTATCTGTCAAGTAGGAAATTTAGGTACCACTTTGTGTGTGTGTGTGTGTGTGTGTGGGGGCTAAATTAACTGATTTATGAGGCCATAAAAATCTCCAAGAAGTATGCAAAAGAATGATTAAGTGACAGCTCCCCTGGTGGCCAGAAACTGGAATGTTAAATAGCCTCTGAGTGTCTGTTGTGTTGTGTGTCTATGGCATTGAAGGTTTGCCATGTATATTTACATTGTAATCCGCCCTGTGACCCCTATGGCAGTGATTTTCAACCTTTTTTGAGCCGTGGCACATTTTTTACATTTACAAAATCCTGGGGCACACCACCAACCAAAACGACACAAAATGACACTCTAACACAGTAATACATATAGTTAATATGTTTTTAAATGTATTTATACACTCACTTAGTGTGAAACCTGGGCCCTGTTCGGCATTTGCATTTTCCCTTCTCAAAAACTTCTCCATCACTGTCACTCACTTGTCTTGCTATGATCCCAAATTGCCACTGTCACTTGATGCGCAGCTGCAGCACTAACTCTAACTTTGTTTACTTAGCCGCGTCTGAGCGAATCCAAGATGGCGCGACCATAGCACTCTCGCGGCACTTCTTTATAGTTTATATATGAATGAAGTTTGAAAAAAAATTCCCACGGCACACCTGATGATCTCTCACGGCACACTAGTGTTCCGCGGCACACTGGTTGAAAATTACTGCCCTATGGGGTGTGAAGGGCAGAATATAAATACTGTAAATAAATAAATGAATAAATAAATAATACTTTATTTGTATACTGCTCTATCTCCCCAGGGCAGTTTCCAACATGGTAAAATATTGCATTTATATACAGGCATCCCAAGTATTCATAAAAAACCATTAAAAACAAAAATCATACAATATAATAGATGTACATATGTAAAAAGCCAGTTCCGCACTACTTTCCAACGGGCAAGTTCACTTGTCAGTGACCAGAGTTCCAGAGTAAACCTTGATAAATATAAGAGAGTTGGGCTTGCAAAGCGGAGTAAACTAGGGCCCGAAGAATGGGTAAGATGCAAGCATGGTCCTGGCTCATGGTCAGGGTGGGACTTGGCGTATTTCCAAGGCCTGCTACACAGTTGTAGGGAGGGCTGGGCCAATGGGAAAGAAACAGGGTCCTGACTACTGGCCCTTACTGAAACAGGGCTAGTACAATAGGTAATGGAGGTGGGTAGGGCACAGTACGAGGACCTAACCAATAGCAATGGTGGGACCTGGAGCTAATAATTAACAAAAGCCTGTTGGAACCACTAGGTTTTCAGAGGCTAGTGATGGGGCTAACATTGAGGTGGAATCTCCTTTCCTGTAGTTCGAAGCCCTTGTTCCGTGCCCTAATCTCAATGTTTCCATCCTAAAAATCTAGAGCTGATGTGGTAGATTATTAAATAGGGACTCCAGGCTGAGCGCCCTACCCCCCTCCAATGCCTCCTCCCAACGCCATCGGGACTGTGGTGCAGCTGGCTGGGTTTCAGCTGCATTAAGATCACGACTGACCCGCTGACTGAAAGGTCATTAGTTTGCATCCAGCCCGGGTTGGAGTGAGCTTCCAGCCAATTTTGTGTAGTTTGTTGTCGACCTTTGCAACTCGAAAGACAGTTGCATCTGTCAAGTAGGAAATTTAGGTACCACCTATGTGTGGGGAGGCCAACTTAACAAATTTACGAGGCCATAAAAAAACTCCAGCAAAAAGCTTGCGGGGAATGCAGAAAGTACTTCATCAGTGTCACAGATGGACGGTGAAGCGAAAGCTCCCCTGCTGGCCAGAAGTTGGAATGTTAAATAGTCTCTGAGTGTCTGTCTATATGTGTTGTGTGTCTATGGCATTGAATGTTTGCCATTTTTGTGTACATTGTAATCCGCCCTGAGTCCCTTGTGGGGTGAGAAGGGCAGAATATGAATGCTGTAAATAAATAAATAAATAAATAAATAAATGTGGCAGTAGTCATCATCTTCTTTGGGTAGTCAACCACTCCACTCCCGACATCCCCATTGCCTTGGCACTATAAGAGAGTTTCATAAGACCATGATTGCTGCGTGGTTTTGAGGCAACGGTGTAGCAATAGTGAAACGGCAGACCATATTCTCGTTTGTGCGGGCCACTGGCAGTACACGGACCACAGGTTGGGAACCACTAATCTAGACACTCCACTCCTCTAGACCAGTGTTTTTCAACCTTTTTTGAGCCGCGGCACACTTTTTACATTTAAAAAATCCTGGGGCACACCACCAACCAAAATGTCACAAAATGACACTCTAACACAGTAATACATATAGCGAATATGTTTTTAAATGTATTTATACACTCAGTGTGAAACCTGGGCCTGTTTCGATGAACACAACCTAGATATCCTGGCAGGAATGGCAGAAAGACACAAATTTCCCACACAGGACTCCCATAACCAAGAGAAAATACTATAAGAGTTTGGTGGGCATTGACCTTGGGTTTTGGAGTTGTAGTTCACCTATATCCAGAGAGCACTGTGGACTCAAACAATGTTGGATCAGGACCAAACTTGGCATGAATACTCAATATGCCCAAATGTGAACACAGATGGAGTTTGGGGAAAATAGACCTTGACATTTGGGAGTTACAGTTTCTGGGATTTATAGTTAACACACAATCAAAGAGCATCCTGAACTCTTGAAACAATAGAATTGAACCAAACTTGGGATATTGAACTCTCATTACCAACAGAAAGTACTGAAAGGGTTTGCTTGGGAATTGACCTTGAGTTTGGAAGTTGTAGTTCACCTACACCCAGAGAGCACTGTGGACTCAAACAATGTTATGTTATGTTGTAGTTTGTTTTCTATCCAGAATCGCAATGTTGGAAGGAGGCTCACCACTTTAAGGTCCCTAAAACGGGCATGGGAAAACTTCGGCCCTCTGGGTGCTTTGGACTTCAACTCCCACTATTCCTAACAGCCTGAAGCCCTTTCCTGCTTAAGTGGCTGAGAGGGAAAAGGAAAAGGCCTGAGGCTGCTAGGAATGGTGGGAGTTGGAGTCCAAAACACCTGAAAGGTCCAAGTTTGCCCATGCCAGCTTTCGACAGAGACCTCTTCCTCCCCCTTCCCCTTTGCGCCTTTTCTTCCCCCTCCTGCTGAACACATACATTTTCTTCTCCACTGTCGCTTCTGCTGCCATTTTGATCCGAGGGGGCAGCGTGAGCGTGTTCAGGAGGGGAGGGGAAAGGGAGGGAGGAAGATGTGACCCGTGCGGGCGCTACTGCGCAGACTCTCCTCAGAGCAAAGCAAGGCAAAGCGAGCAGAGAGAGGCTGCGAAGAAGGGAGCCCGAGTGGAGAAGAAAAAGTGTCCGGCAGGAGGGGGAAGAAAGGGTATTGGCAGGCTAGATTACCCATAAGGCCACCCCAGGCCAAGGCCTAGGGCGGCACCCATGGGGGGGGGGGCAGCAGATCTGGACCCCCCCAAAAAAGTTTTTTTAAAAAAATTCAAAAAAAATATTCAAAATAAATTCCAAAAAAATAATTAAAAAATTAAGTGTGCATGCGCGCCCCCCTCGCTCCAAAGGCTCTGCCCCCGCCCCCACCTCCTTGCCGGCATGGTGGCTTTAGGAGGGATGGAGAAGCCATGGGGAGGCCCCGGAGGTGGGGCTTTCCTCCTCCTCGCCGGTGAGGGGGCGGGGCAGGGCCGGGGTGGGGTGGAGCCAGGGGTGGGGCTTTCCTCCTCCTCGCCGGCGAGGGGGCAGGGCGGAGCCGGGGGCGGCGGCAGATGGCCCTTTTGGCCTAGGGCGGCAAAAGGGCCTGACCCGGGCCTGGGTATTGGAGGTTCCAATTTCCCACGGCACACCTGATGATCGCTCAGGGCACACTAGTGTGTCATGGCACACTGGTTGGGAAACACTGCTCTAGTCCAAAGCTGTCACTGGGTAAATTTAAACCAATTGTTGAAGTTCAGCTTTGATCTACACTTTGAGGTAGAGATCTAGAGATACATCTCAGTCCCAGGCAAGGTGGCAGCAAGGCAGAAGTGCGAAGCCTGCCTTTCTTTTTCCAAGCAGGGGAGCCAACTTCTTTGCCAGGAGGCCTCTCTCTCTCTCTCTCTCTCTCTCTCTCCCTACGAGGGAGGGAACCCCTCCTGGGCCGGGCCAGGCTCCTCCTCCGGGGAAGAGGGGGAAAGGGAGCCGGGGAGGAGGCGTCGGAGGCGGGGAAGGCGCTCAGCCTGGAGTCCCGGCTTTAAATCGTGTGCTGGCAGCGAAGGAGGCAGAAGGGCAGGCGGGCAGGCAAGGCGCACAGGCAGGCAGAGATCTCGCAAGGGCTCCCCTGCCTCTCCTTCTCCCCAACCGCGCTCCCTTTTCCCCGCGAGGGAAAGCCACCCCTTCCAAGGCGGGCGGAGAGCCTCCTTTCCTCTCCTCTCCTTCCTCCCTTCTTTCCTCCCTTCTTTCCCGTCTGGAAAGAGAAGAAAGACAGAAAGAAGCCCGCAAAGAGGAGAAAAGAAAGAAAGAAAGAGAAAGAAAGTTTGTCGCGTCTCCAAAACCCGGCTTTTCCGTTTCTTCTTCCACGTCGGGAAGGGTTTCTCTTTCCGTGTCGGATCCGGGAAAGGGGGGAAAAGGAGCTCCAAGGGGAAAGAGAAGAAGGAAAGAAGAGTTTCCCCCGCGGAAAGGGCGCCTTCGCGATGGAGGAGCGGCGCAAAGGAGACCCCCGCAGGTAAAGAAAGGAAGGGGCCGGCCCCACTCAGGTCCCCCTCCACCCCGGCCATCTGGACCGACTACACTGCCTTATTAGAATGCGGTTTGGTCAGCAGGAGAGACCTAGAAGGCACTTGGAACTGGCCACATAGAGCAGTGGTTCTCAACCTTCCTAATGCGGTGACCCCTTGATACAGTTCCTCATGTTGTAGTGACCCCCAATCATATAATTATTTCAATGCTACTTCACAACTGTGATTTGGCTATTGTTATGAAGCGTAATGTAAATATCTGATATGCTGGAGATATTTTCAGTCACTGGACCAAATTTGGCACATATACCTAATATGCCCACATTTGAATACTGGTGGGATTGGAGAGATTGTCATTTAGGAGTTGTAGTTGATGGGATTTGTAGTTCATCTTCAATCAAAGAGCATTCTGAATTCTTGCAACAATGGAGGAATTGAACCAAACTTGGGACACAGAACTCCCATGACCAACAGAAAATACTGGAAGGGTTTGGTGGGCATTGACCTTAAGTTTTGGAGTTGTAGTTCACCTACATCCCAAGAGCACTGTCAACTCAAAACAATGATGGATCTGCACTAAACTTGGCATGAATATCAAAATGCCCAAATGTGAACACTGGTGGAGTTTGGGGAAAATAGACTTGACATTTGGGAGTTGTAGTTGCTGGGATTTATAGTTCACCTACAATCAAAGAGCCTTTTGAACTCCACCAAAGATAGAATTGGGCCAAACTCCCAATTGTGTTTTGTGATGATCTTTGGCGACCCCCCTGACACCCCCTCCCGATCCCCAGGTTGAGAAACACTGCCATAGAGTGCAGTTTGATTGAATTGCATGTTATGCGGCTCCACACCAGTGTTTCTCAACCTTCCTAATGCCATGACCCCTTAATACAGCTCCTCATTTTGTGGTGACCCCCAACCATAACATGATTCCCATTGCTACTTCACACCTGCCATTTGGCTACTACTGTTATGAATCGTCATGTAAATATCTGATATGCAGGATGTATTTTCATTCACTGGACCAAATTGGGCACAAAATCGCTCAATTTTGAATACTGGTGGGGTTGGGGAGGGATTGATTATGTCATTTGGGAGTTGTAGTTGCTGGGATTTATAGTTCACCTCCAATCAAAGCACATTCTGAACTCCACCAGCGATGGAATAGAACTAAACTTGGAACTCCCGTGACCAACAGAAAATACTGGAAGGGTTTGGTGGGCATAATGACACTCTAACACAGTAATACATATAGTTAATGTGTTTTTAAATGTATTTATTATACACTCAGTGTGAAACCTGGACCTGTTTCGATGAACACAACATAGATATCCTGGCAGGAATGGCAGAAAGACACAAACTTCCCACACAGAACTCCCATAACCAAGAGAAACTACTATAAGACTTTGGTGGGCATTGACCTTGGGTTTGGGAGTTGTAGTTCACCTACATCCAGAAACCACTGTGGAGTCAAACAATGATGGATCTGGACCAAATTTGGCACAGATACTCAATATGCCCAAATGTGAACACTGGTGGAAAATAGTTATAGTTGGGAGTTATAGTTGGGATTTATAGCTCACCTAAAACCAAAGAGCATTCTGAACCCCACCAACGATACAATTGGGCCAAACTTCCCACACAGAACCCTTATGACCAACAAAAAATACTGTGTTTTCTGGGTGGCCTTTGGTGACCCGTCTGACACCCTCTTGTGACCCCCAGGTTGAGAAACACTGCTCTACATTGATCCAAACTGCATTATAGGGCAGTGCAAGCCCAGTCAAAGAGCCCAAAAGAAAGTGGATAGGATTCAGTGGGTTTGGGGTATTTCATTTATATCTCACTTTTCTTCCTTTATGGGATTCTAGGTGGCTCACAGTCACACCATTTGCCCCACATTTGCTTGTTTGTGTCTCTTTGTCTATTTCTCTATCTACCTATTTGTTGTTCTTTTTAGCTGCCGTCAGGTCAGCTTCCACTTACAATGGCTTACAGATCGAGACATCTCGTACATATTCATGCGAATGCATATGAATATTATATCTATCTGTCAATTTGTTGTTCTTTTTAATTGCTTTCAAGTCCACTTCAACTACAGCCAACCCTATGAATGAGGCACAGCCAATAACACATCTTCAGAGCAGAGCTGCCCTGGCTCCATGCCGTGGAATCCCGGGCTTCGTAGTTTGGTGAGGAGCCGGCACACTTTGGTAGAGCCAGCTAAAGAACTTGGGTGCATCTACACCTGTGGTTCCCAACCTGTTTTTGACCAGGAAGCACTTGGCCATGGACCATTTGACCAGGGATTACTTGATCAGGGACCTCTTTGACCAAGGACCGCTTTCCAACATTAGTACCAAAAGGGTTACGAATCAGTTTTTGGTCAACTTTGGATTCAGTTTGGTTTTTTGGGGTGATGATTCAGAAAATTGCATTGGATAGACCACATCAGCTCTAGTTTCTGATACAGAACATATGTCATCCTGTGGTCACCATCTGTGCACCCTCAGAAAACCATATTTCATAAGCCTCAGTACTATAAGTGGATTTTGTGAGTCAGACCAGTTGCTCTCGTTGCAAAGGTGTAGTAACAGCGAGGCTGCAGACCATATTTTAGTTCTTGAGGACCACTTGTGGTCCACAGACCACAGGTTGGGAACCACTGGTCTACACTGTAGGATGGGTGCAGTTTGGCACCACTTGAACTGCCATGGCTCAATGTTATGGAATCCTGGGTGTTGTAGTTTGACAAGGTCTCTAGCTTCCTCTGTCGAAAAGCGCTGGTGTGTCATGAAACTACAGTTCCCATGACTCCATAGCATTGAGCCATGGTGCTTGAAGAGATGTCAGAGATCATTAGATCTACAGTGTAGAGGTGTACACCACAACAGTTTCCAACTACACCACATGCACACAACATTTGGTCCTATATATATATATATATATATATATATATATATTGTGTGTGTGTGTGTGTGTGTGTGTGTGTGTTGTTTTTTATTGTGTCAGAAGGGAGGCCCGGATGTTTTACCATCCTGTGGGAAGCTTTTCTCATGTCCCCGTATGGGAAGCTGAAGCTGACATATGGGAGCTCACCCCATCATGCGGATTCGAACCGCCGATCTTCAGGTCAGCAGTTCAGTTGGCACAAGGGTTTAACTCATATGCTGTTGTTAGCTGTCTTTAAGTTGAGTTATGCTGTGAATGAGAGACCTCCAAGTCATTCTGCTCTCAGCAACACATGCCTTGCGAACTCAGGGCTGTGGTTTCCTTGACTGATGGTGTACCTTTAGCCCAGGCCTGGGCAAACTTCGACCCTCCAGGTGTTTTGGACTCCAACTCCCAGAATTCCTAAGCCAGTAGGCTGTTAGTAATTGTGGGAGTTGGAGTCCAAACACCTGGAGGGCCGGAGTTTGCCCAGGCCTGCTCTACACTGTAGATTTAATGCACAATGTATAGAGTCATGGGATTTGTAGTTTTACAGCATCTTTAGCCTTGCCTACCTTGCCAGACTGTAGATCTCAAGATTCCATAGCATTCAACCATGGCTGCAAACCACTTTAATTCTACAGTGTAGATGCACCCATCTGGCATACAGCCTTCCTCTTTTCCTACTACAGTCTACCTTACCAAGGATGATTGTCTTTTCTAGTGAATCCCATCTTCTCATGATATGTCCAAAGTTTGACACTCTCACAATTTTGTCATTTTGCTTCCAAGGAGAGTTCAGACTTGATTAGCATCCATTTATTTGTATTTTTAGCAGTCAAAGATATCAACACCACACTTCTTTGATTTTAAGATGCCATGTATTGTAAACTAATTCCTAAGACGCATCCTATTTTAGAAATAGGTTGCTGTGAGTTTTCCGGGCTGCCTGGCAATGTTCCAGAAGCATTCTCTCCTGACTTTTTCTCCCACATCTATGGCAGGCATTCTCATAGGTTGCAAGGTCTGTTGGAAACTAGGCAAGTGAGGTTTATATATCTGTGGAATAATGTCCAGGGTGGGAGAAAGAACTCTTGTCTGCCTGAGGCAAGTCTGAATGTTGCGATTGGCCACCTTGATTAGCATTGAATGGCCTTGCAGCTTCAAAGACCGGGTGATTCCTGCCTGGGGGAATCCTTTGTTGGGAGGCGTTAGCTGTTAGGAGTTATATGACGCGTCTGTGAAACAAAGTGCATTTTAGAATTAATGAAGTTCATTGGTATAGCTCGACACTTCCGGATCTAGTCTCTTTCCTTCCTGGCTGTCCTTCCAAGTCTTTCTCTTCTTTTGATTTCCTGATTGCAGTTTCCAATCAGAGCAAATGTATCGAAATGCATGAACTCTTTCAGTGTCTTCATCATCTTCTTTACAGTTCGGCAACTCATGGTGTTTTTCAATGTTTGTCTTTCCCACTTTCTTCCTTGAGTTACTTCAGTAGTCATTCTGAGTGTTTGCTATTTCCTGCTAGTAGTAGTAGTCTCGGCATTACTTCACGAACGAAGATTCTTAGGAAGGACTCATCCCACGCTTTTTACAAATGACTAAAAAGGCCAATCTGAGATAGGCAAGTCCGGTTGCAGAAAGCACATCAGAAAGACTCCTTGGGTGATGTTGTTTCCAAGTTGCGGTTCTTTCTGTGTTGTCGTTTCTCTTCGAGACCCGTTCGGCGTGTCTTCTTGAAAGAGGCCGCAGCATTATGGATAGTGCGTCTCCATGCCTCCCGATGTGAGGCCAGGGTAGTAGTAGTAGTAATAATAATAAACTTTATTTGTACCCCGCCACCATCTCCCCAACGGGGACTCGGGGCGGCTTACATGAGGAAAAGCCCAACAATACAACAACAGAATAAAATCTATCATAAAAACAAAGTAATAAATTGCACGAAACATAAACTATAAAAATACTACAACCAATATAAAATTACAATAAAATAAAACCAATCATGACACAGAACAATGAGTGGGCCGCATGTACAAATTAAAATAGAAAGGATAGGGATAAAAACAGGGGGTGAGATAGCAGTGGAGCAAATTATTAGTAAGGGGAAAAAAGTCTTTCGAAATGGGGTCGAAAAAGGGACCTTTGTGTAAAGGGGGGGAGGAAGTGTGCACTCAGAGCAAGTATTGAGGGTGAGTAGTGGCATGAGATTATATGATTAATCTCCAAGAGCCAGGTTTTAAGATACTTCTTGAAACTTTCTAGAGTAGGGGCTCGCCTAATCTCACCGGGCAGTGCAGTCCATAGACCGGGGCACTGACGAAAAGGCTCTCTCCCTTGTTTCCACAAGTTGGAACTCAGACAGTGGTAGGGGTGAGAGGGGTAGTAGTATGGTGTCATCTGCATAGCTTGAACTGTTGATGATACTTCCAATTTTTTTTACATCTCTTTCATTTGAGTCTAATCTTGCTTTTACGTACGATTCTGGAAGTGGCAGGGCAAAAAAAAGAAAAGAAGAGGAGAATCTTTTCCAAGTTTAGAAGAACTGCCAAGGAATAATACTGGGTGCTCTAGGCTATGTTTCAGAGGAAGGAACTGGCAGAACTACTGCTGAGGCTTCCTTGAATGAGAAAGCTCAGTGAAATTCACAAGGTTGCCATACATTGAGAGGTGACTTGAAGGCACATACAACATACCCTTGGGGTTGTCGAACAGTGGTGGAAAGCGAGGGTGACGACAGCAAAATATTTCTGTGTATCTGTTCAATCTGATTCCTCCTAGGAGCATGAGGTGGTTTCCCAGGTTCTTTCTTCCTTTCTCTCTTCCCTCTCCTCTGTTTATCTTCCCTAAAATCCTTTGAATGAATGTGACTAGTCTCCACATTGACCTAGAGCCGTGTTTCCCAACCCGTGTGCTGTGACACATTAGTGTGCCGTGAGCGATAATCAGGTGTGCCGTGGGAAATTGGCACTCCCCCCTCCTAGCAGCCCCCTCACAGGTTTACAAGAAACAAATTGAGCCTCTCTGCTTGGAAATGTTTTTTTACTATTTTACTGGATTTTTCTAGAGTTGCCCCTCCCCCCCCCCAAGGAACTGTTTATAACAGCTTCATGACATCCATAGTTAACTGGAAGCAAGTTTCACTCAGGGTGAAATTTCATAAAGGTCTGGAGAACAAGCTCTATGAGGAGTGGCTTGAAGAGCTGGGCATGTTTAGCCTGAAGAAGAGAAGGCTGAGAGAAGACATGATAGGCAAGTATAAATATGTGAGAGGAAGTCATATATATGTTGTGTTCATCGAAACAGGCCCAGGTTCACACTGAGTGTATGAATACATTTAAAAACATATTAACTATATGTATGACTGTGTTAGAGTGTCATTTTGTGTCATTTTGGTTGGTAATGTGCCCCAGGATTTTGTAAATGTAAAAAATGTGCCGCGGCTTCAAAAAGGTTGAAAAAAACTGCCCTGGAGACCTCCTTCAGTGGCTCAAGTGGGATTGTAGTTTCCAGTTTGGATTTCAACCCCTTCCCTGTATAGTCTTATTTGAATTTCCTTCCCACTAGACTAGGAGGCGAGATTTTTCCTCCGTTGCTCAATCACGGAACTCTCTTTAGTTTTACTCTATTTTATTTATAGCACAGCTTTAAAAAAGAAAGAAAGGGGGAAAAACAAAAAAAGTAGTTCCACACCCCTTTTGCTCTTAAGGCAGCTGACTGGGTTTGAATAATTGATCGACCCAGAGAAAAGAAGGGAAAGCAATGGTGTGCGTAAAAGAAAATAGAGCAAGGCATTTCCCCTGGGGATGGAAGTGGTCAAATGTGAAGTAATAAATACAAAAGTGTGTGCTCCAAAGCACGTGCAAAATATCTCTCCCCATCTCATGCTCGTGATTGTGGAATCAACTGCCGCTTTAGCATTGCGGGGAGATAATTAAGGTGCTATGTTTTGTTTTGGCATAAGTGCTTAAGTTCTGATATGAGGAGGCCCCCACTTCTTTCCAGTCCCCCATTTCCCCAAATGCACAGACTCACCTGAAACTTGCATCTCCTGGCTTCATTTCCCTTTTTATTGGTGTAAAATTGTTTCTAGTTTCTTGTTTTGTGCCAGGAAAGCATTTTACGTATGCTCTAAGACCTCTATTATTACTTAACCTCATTATGAGGCTATTTCTTATCACAGGAATATTCACTCAAGCTGATGTTTGGAGAATTTGAAACAATACAGAATTTATAGAATCATAGAATTATTGAGGTGGAAGAGATCTAGTGGGCCATCCAGTCCAACCCCATTCAGCCAAGAAGCAGGAAAATCACATTCAAAGGACCCCCGACAGATGGCCATCCAACTTCTGTTTAAAAGCCTCCAAAGAAGCAGCTTCCACTACACTCCGAGGCAGAGAGTTCCACTGCTGAGCAGCTCTCACAGTCAGGAAGTTCTCCATAATGTATAGGTGGAATCTCCTTTCCTATAGTTTGAAGCCATTGTTCTGCGTCCTAGTCCCCAGGGCAGCAGGAAACAAGCTTGCACCCTCCTCCCTATGACATCCCCTCACATATTTATCCATGGCCATCATATCTCGTCTCAGTCTTCTCTTCTGCAGGCTAAACATGCCCAGCTCTTTAAGCCGCTCCTCACAGGGCTTGTTCTCCAGACCCTTGATCACTTAGTCACCCTCTTCTGTACACATTCCAACTTGTCAACATCTCCCTTCAATGGCGGTGCCTGGGATTGGACACAGTATTCCAGGTGTGGTCTGACTAAGGCAGAATAGAGGGGTAGCATAACTTCCCTGGATCTAGATACTATAAGACTGTTTTTAGTTCCTTGCTTATGCTAGGAAAGCATGTGCTCTGAGACCTCTATTATCACGTAACCCCTTTGTAAGGCTATTTCTTATCACTGGAATATTCACTCAAGTGGAAGCTCCACTGGCTGCCTATTAGCTTCCAAACACAATTCAAAGTGCTGTCTTTGGCCTATAAAGCCCTGAATGGTTCTGGCCCAGTTTACTTGTCTGAACGTATCTCCCGCTATGAGCCACCTAGGACCTTAAGATCATTCGGTGAGGCCCCATCATCACAATCACGGTTGGTGGGGACAAGGGACAGGACCTTTTCTGTGGTGGCCCCTCGGCTGTAGAACTCCCTCCCAAGCAAAATTAGATCTGCTCCATCCCTCCTGACCTTTCAGAAACAAGTGAAATCCTGGCTATGGGATCAGGCCTTTGCAGACTAGGCTGACATGCTGGCAAAGCGATGGCTTTAATGGACATGACGGACTGCTTTTAGGACGATGACTTAAATCAAGGACTGTTTGACTGTTTGAATGTTTTTGTATTTTTTTTACTGTTTTTATATTGTTTTTATTTGAATTATATATTTATGCTTTTGGTTGTGGACACCATGTTGTGCCGGTTGTTAGCCGCCCTGAGTCCCTCTGCGGAGGTCGAGATAGGACGGGATACAAATGTCCGAAATAATAAATACGTTTGGAGAATTTGAAACAATACAGAATTCCTAACAGCACACGGAACATTATGATGTTGGTTAAGGAAAAGAAGGGTGCTATGTCTGAGGTTTGGGAAATCTGTAGGGCTGCAAAGGAATTAAGTTGTAGTGAATCGGACAGGGAGCTGGTGTGCAGTACAGGACGTAGGGAAGTGATCCTCAAAGTGGTGGTCCATGGACCAATACAATGGGTCTTCCATCCCTCTGGGGTCCAGTTAACTAACTGTAGACTCAAAAATACATGTAGTGGCGCATGTACTGTATTTGCCAGGCTGGAGAGAAACACAAGGTGGAAGAGAGGCAGAGAATCTACAAAGCTGTGTGAATCCAAGTGAATGGTTTGGTGTGAATCCAAAATTTCAGATCCTCAGTTTCTTTCCAGCGTCACCTCTCTCACACAAATACAGTGAGTATCTAATGGGCTTTGATCATTTGTGGATTTTGGTATCTGAGCAGAGTTGTACATTTGGAGGCTGAAATGTACTGGTTCTTGAGCCATTAGCTGTCTGTCACTGGAAAGTTTCTTGGAGGGAAAGGATCAATTGTAGCCAACGGGCATAAGTACAGTGCCAGTTGTTTGGCACAACAACAAAAAAATAGTTGCCATTCTGCCCATCAGATAGCTTGAGACATCCTCTGCAGATGCAGGTTGGAAAAATGGCTTTGTGCAATGACAAATCAATCAAACATTATGGCCAATAGTTAAGTTGCTTCAGAGGTTTTGGCGGTGGTAGCGCAAGAGTAACATTCCCAAATTCTGACTTTAAGATAGCAAGGAAGATGTGGAAATCTGAAGGTGCTTGAGTCTCAGCAGCAGTGAGTGTTTGTGTTGTCAAGTTGACTTTGTCTTGTCGCGACCTCATGCGCGGATTACCCATAAGGCCAACGAGGCCATGGCCTAGGGGCGCAAGCCAAGGGGGTGCAGATCACGGACCAAAAAAAACCCTAAACCTGGTCTGCGCCCCTCTTTCCCCCTTTCTCATGCCCCTCCTCGCTCCTTCTCCCGGCAAAGCCTCTGCTCCGTCTTGCTCTCTCTCTCTCTCTCTCTCTCTCTCTCTCTCTCTCTCTCTCTCGTGCGCTCTCTCTCTCTCTCTCTCGTGCTCGCTCTCTCTCTCTCTCGCGCTTTCTCTCTCTCACTCTTGTGCGTGCCTTTGGAGTGAGTTTGCACCCGCTGCGCTCTCCCCAAGCCTCCCGACTCCTGAGGAGACCTTCAGAGCACAGCGGAGCTTTCCAGCCAGTGGGAATGCATGGGGACCTTGGAGGTGACAGGATGGTGCCTACTCGCCTTTCTCTTCTGCTCTGGAGGCACCATGGCGAAAGCCAGCCAAGTGTGGGTCTGAGTGGTGTGTGTGTGTGTGTGTGTGTGTGTGGGGGTGTAATTCCAAAGTGTGGCCTAGGACGCAAAATAGTGTTAATCCGGGCCCGGGCGACCTTGCGAATGAGAGACTTCCAGGAGCAGCCGTGAAAAATAGTATCTATTTGCGTATATCAGTGGTCCCCGACCTTTAGTCCTTTGCGTGTTTAGACCTTCTGCTCCCAGAATTCCTGATAGTTGGCTAAGCCGGCTGGTCCCAAACACCTGGTTAGGAATCACTGAGGTATATAATGGTTGCATGGTTTCCTAAGCTACACTTAACTCCAAGTCTCTAGAGAGCATGCAGTGCAAATTACTAAGGAAGGAAAAGATGGCTGAGATAACAGGGAAATGTTAGGTACTGGTCTTTGAAAACAAGATTTTGAGGCACACAGGAATATCTTCCTTATTGGGTAGATAAAGGAATTGAAGACCAAGGTATGCATTCCATGCAGTCATGTGTGACTTTGTGCCATTAAAATTTTCATAGAATATAATATGGAAGTTGAGGTCTTGAATTGAGCACTAGCAGGCAGAAAGAGGTGCTTACAATTTTCATAACTTGGCAACTGAATGTATACTGCTCCTCGTGCAGTTCATGTGTGTGATATTTGGAATAGAAAAATGGCTTGGAGTCAGGGAAAGATAACAGTGGTGTCTGTGGGGTGTGCTGATCAAGGATAAAGTAGCAACTTGTGGTCTAAGCGAAAGTAGCAACACAGCTGTGTGTAAACCTGTGGTTTGAAATGGAGATAGGAGTGGTTTGGCAATATCCACTGCAAGCTGGATGTGGTTGAATTACTCAAATGTGGAGGGTAGCTTTGGGATATGTGTAGAGCTGAAAAATGTTGGTTTGGGAATACATTGCTGAAAGTTTCAGTGGGAAGTATTATGAGTTCCTTATCTGTTTGGCTTAACTATTTTGACCATTGTCTTGCCAATATAGGTTCAATAATGACCATGGTGCCCAGGGCCGTAGCCAGGATTTTGATTCCGGGGGGCTGAGTTTGGTTCAGGGGGGCTGAGACTGGGTGGAAGAGGGTCTACCCTAGCAAACCTTTTGTATTGTTATCCCAATAACCCCATTAATATGGGATATAATGAGCATGGTGATCAGATCATGATTTAAATGCACATGACAGTTTAAATAATGTACCAGTAAGGCCTTTTCGCGGACCATCCTGAGAATTTGGGGGGGCTGAAGCCCCCTTAGCCCCCCCCCCTGGCTACATGCCTGATGGTGCCCCAGTCCACCATTTTTTGGATCTCTCTTTCCCTGTTAAGTTCCTTCCTATCCAGGGCCACACACATTTACCAGTGTAAGAAATGTGGGCTTTTAAAAGCAAGTGATAGAGAACAGAATGTGAGACTTGGAACTGAACAGGTTTGAGAGAGCTGTGGGCAGACTGTTAAGCAGAAGGCACCGTTTTGAGTCGAGAGGGTTGTTTTGTTACCAGCCAAACCACATTGCAGGTGACAGTCCCTGGGCAGAGAGTTCACCTTGGGAGCTGCTGCATCAATCTTGTTCATGCATCCTTTGTGGATAAATGCACGAGAAAAAAAATGTCCCACACCTGCTCCTCTCAGGTATTCTAAATGTTTCTTGCACCTGTGTTTACTTCTGTCCTGATTGGTTAAGAAAGACGGCATTCTCATTAGGTGTTGATCTCACCAAAACACTAACACTCTGCTCTGAAGCCTCTTCTCTATTTTTAATTTGTGTGGGTATGCTTGAATAATTTCCATGGGGATCAGAAACTTTAGGTAGTTGGGACTCCTTTCTAGAGAGAACCCACACAGAAAACTTTCTTTTTCAACAAGTACTTGTGTATGAGAATGTAACAACTAATATACAGGTACAGGAGCAAAGGAAAATAAGTATTGTCACTCAACTTAGTTTACTTATCTTTTGAGTTTTACTACACAGACATGGAGATGCCGATGTTCCATGTTTGTGTAGCTGTATGTACCAATAGTCTCAATGCTGTTTTTGCAGTATTTCTATCAATTTATTTATTTCGTTTATTTCTATCCCGTCCTTCTCCCCACAAGGGGGACTCAGAGCGGCCTCACATAAGCATCAGAAGATGCAACAACATAAATACCATAAAAATTACAAATCACAATAAAATCATTTAAAACATTGTACAACATCAGTAAACTTAACAATAAATTAACGTGCCAGTAAAACCAACCAAGCTGGGAGATTCCATGTCACAAAACCCAATTTCCTTCCTATTGCCCCTTTCCTCTAATCAAACGCCTGGCCCCAGAGCCAGGTCTTCAGTTGTCTTCTAAAGGACAGAAAGGAGGTAGCCAACCTGATGTCCTTGGGGAGAGAGTTCCATAGACGGGGGACCACTGCCGAGAAGGCCCTGCCTCTCGTCCCCACCAACTGCATTTGTGAGACTGGTGGGATCGAGAGCAGGGCCTCTCCTGATGATCTTAAGCTACGTTATGGTTCATAGCAGGAGATATGTTCAGACAGGTAATCTGGGCCAGAACTGTTCAGGACTTTAAAGGTTAAAACCAGCACTTTGAATTCTGCTAGCTCCCGATCAGAGTAGTGGTACGCTCCCTGTACGCCGCTCCAGTTAACAATCTCGCCACCAACTGTTGGATTAATTGGACCACCGTGACCAAGTCAGAAGATATAATGTAGTAGTAAAACCTGTTGGCTGTATATAATACAGACTGTGTTTTATTATATACTTTTACACACACACACACACACACAGAGCTCTACGTGGGGTTGCCTTTGAAGATTGCTCGGAAGCTCCAACTAGTCCAACAGACGGCAGCCAGGAGCGGCATACAGAGGGCATACAACCTCTCTGCTATGCCAGCTTCACTGGTTGCCAATCTGCTACTGAGCACAGTCTTGATCTTCATCACACTAGAGAAAAAAATCAACTTAAAATCCAGCTTCTGCCTCCTGCAGAGTTCTTGGGTTTGTAGTTTAGTTAGGCTGTTAAAGGCTCCTCCCTAAACTACAAATCCCAGAATTCTGCAAGAAGTAGAAACCAGATTATTTCCCTCTAGTGTGATGAGACCCAAAGTGCAAGCTTTAGCCTATAAAGCCCTGAACGGTTCTGGCCCAGTTTACCTGTTTGAACATATCTTCTGCTATGAACCATCACAAAGTCTAAGATCAACAGGAGAACCCCTGCCTTTGGTCCCACCACCCTCGCAAACATGACTGGTAGAGATGAGAGACTGAGTGGAAATTCCTCTACCTCCTCCTCTCTTTAGCTGCTAAATGGAGATACGTGTTTCTAGTTCAACTTGTGTTGTGTTTACATTTCGCAAAGAACAAACAGCAGAAAAATGCAAACTCTTAAGTCCTTTGGTTTGTTTAAACTGAGAGAAGACATCTAAGCCCCTATTACGAAGGAAACGTATTTCCACAAGTGACTTAAAACCTTACACGCTGATCCGCTGCTAAGAGGAAATATTCCATGTCCATAGCGTAGTGGAATTAAGTTATTACACACCCTACTTTTTTGCTTTCTTTGAATGGACTTCCTGCCAACTCCAGCGTGGTGCCTGCCCTCATTCTCGTCTGCTAAGCTTGCTGTCTTAGTATCCTTTTGTTCGCTATACTTTTGCCCCCATGTTACATCATTATAATGTTGTAATAAGCCTGTCCTTTGTTTGCAGTCCCCTTTCGACTCCCCTGCTTTGGTTTCTATTCACTGAAGGCATCACTACAGGGTGTGATCAGAGGGAGGATATATGAATGGCTCTATGATGGACATAATAATAACTTCGTAGAAAAATGGGTGGAGGTTGTATCCATTAACAGATTGCACTGAAGTTTAGATAACTATTTTGCTGGGTAATTTTTCTTTCATCACAGCATTGTTTATGGCATTGGCTGTTTAACCTGAGTCATTTAAGTTTGCATCTGATCTTGATCTAGAGTTTTATCTTTCATCTCCTTGGTTGTTTTCCCAGCTCTTCTCTTTATGTAGTATAATTTAGGAGGTCAATGCAGGCTTTGATTTTTTTATTATGCGAGTTACAGAGGTCAGTTCCCAACACATCGCTCTACTTTAATGTGACCAAGGGTGCACTGCAGAATTAATACAGTTCGACACAACTTCAAATTGCTATGGCTTATTGCCATGGAATCGTGGACATTGCAGTTTTGCAAGGTCTTTTGCCTTCACTGCCTAAGTGTGGTGCCACCTCACCAAACTGCAAATTCTAGGATTCCATAGCATTGAGCCTTGGCAGTTCAATGGTGTCAAATTGTATTAAATCTAAAGTGTAGATGCACCCTCGGAGATTGATTCTCACACCAACCAGCAGGGAGTGGTATTGGTAGAGGATGAGAGCTCTGCTAGTGTCAAAGTAGGGTCTGGCAACTTGTTCCATGTGTAAAAGGTATATGAAACATGCAGGGCTTATTATTATATGCATGTGAGTCTGGAACCCCATGTTTCGGCAGTGACCAGGGGAGCTTTTGCACAACTAAGTCTTGTGCACCACTTACGTCTGTATCTTGGGAAATCAGACTTGGCCACGGTAATCCATGCTCTGGATACATCCCATATAGACGACTGTAACGTGCTCTGCGTGGGGTTGCCTTTGAAGACTATTTGGAAGCAGCCAGGTTACTCACTGGAGTGGGGTACAGGGAGCATACAACCCCCATGTTATGCCAACTCTACTGGCTGCCAGTCTGCTAGTGAGCACAATTCAAAGCAGGTGACACATAAATAATGGCAAAATTCAATGCCTTACATTGGGCACCGATACAATGCCAATACAAACAATTACAATAGTAAAACGGTAGACTGTTAGGAATTGTGGAAGTCCAAAACACCCAGAGGGCCAAAGTTTGCCCATGCCTAGGCTATACAATGAGCCCTCCACATTCAGATGGATCAATTGTGAATGAGCTAGGAGGGCTGCAGCAGTTTATTCTTGCCTGTGTCTACCAGGAAAGTAAACATTTTACCCTTTTCCTGCTCTCTCCAGGTTGCGTTAATTGGGTGTAGACTACTTTTGCATTTTGAACTCATAAGGACAAAGGTGGGAAGAGGAGAGAGCAACTTTACTAGGACATCTTAAAAGCATCAGTAAAAGTGCTTTGAATTGGATTGCCCGTAACATATTGCGTCAGTTGGGAGTAGAAAATGTGTCGCAGGAAGAGGATGTTAAGCAGATGAGAATGTGGGTGAGACGGGAGGAAGGACTGTGGGGACTGTGATGCAGCTGGCTGGGTGTCAGCTGCATTAAAGATCACTACTGACCGAAAGGTCATGAGTTCGAAGTCAGACTGGGTCGGAGTGAGCTTCCGGCCAATTATGTAGCTTGTGGTCAACCTTTGCAACCCGAAAGACAGTTGCATCTGTCAAGTAGAAAATGTAGGTACCACCTATGTGTGGGGAAGCTAATTTAACAAAATTTACGAGGCCATAAAAAAATCTCCAGCAAAAGCATGCAGGGAATGCGGACAGTACTTCATCAGTGTCTCAGATGGACGGTGAAGCGACAGCTCCCCTGGTGGCCAGAAGTTGAAATGTTAAATAGCCTCTGAGTGTCTGTCTATATGTGTTGTGTGTCTATGGCATTGAATGTTTGCCATGTATGTGTACATTGTAATCCGCCCTGAGTCCCCTGCGGGGTGAGAAGGGCGGAATATAAATACTGTAAATAAATAAATAAATAAATAAATAAGGAGCCAAGAGCTAGGGAATGAAGCCCAAGAGAAAGCAACCTGAAGGAATTGAAATCCTGGGGGGTTAAGAAATGAGAGAAAACAGGAAGAGTCAGACCAAGGGGGAAAACCTTACACAGGGCCTAACGCCAGGACAGGTTGCATTTTGTTGTCTGTGGAGAGAGATCTCATTGCAGGGGGCTGGAAGTTGAGAAGTTGTGAAGAGTGGTCTTGAAGGGTCCATCTACACCAGGCATGGGCAAACTTCAGCCCTTCATCTGTTTTGGACTTCAACTCAAACAATTCCTAACAGCTGGTAGGCTGTTAGGGATTGTGAGAGTTGAAGTCCAAAACACCTAGAGGGCCAAAGTTTGCCCATTCCCGATCAACACTGTAGATGTAAGACAGTTTGTAACCATTTTAACTGCCATGGCTTCGAAATCTAAAGACTTTGCAAAACTTCAACTCACATGATCACATAGCCTTGAGCCATGGCTCTTAAAATGGTATCAAACTACATTAATTCCACAGGTTTTTTTCCATGTCAGGAGCAATTTGAGACTTAAATCACTTATGTTATGAGAGAATTGGCCGTCAGCAAGGATGTTGCCTGAATGTTTTGATGTTTTACCATTCTTCTGGGAGGCTTCTCTCATGTCCCCACATGGGGAGCTGGAGCTGACAGAAGGAGCTCATTTGCGCTCTCTCCGGATTCGAACCTGTTGGTCTTCAGTTCTGCCGGCACAAAGGTTTAACCCATTGTGCCATTGGGGGCTCCTTTCCATAGTGTAAATATACCCAAAGCCTGCAAATATGCCATGAACAAAAGCAGGTAGATGTGTTGAAATATGCAGAGGAAGTGGCATATACCTGGGGATTTATTATTTTGTTTTCAAAAGCATTGCATAAATAAATTAGTATAACACTGATAAAACAGAAAATTAGAGAGAAAAAAATTAAAATCACGGTTTTGGGACCAGGCCTTCGGACAGTAGATGTGTGTAGCATTTTAGAGGGACATTGACTGGAACGGCGATTCAACTGACGAGACTGTTTTATTGTTTTAGTGCTTGTTGATGTACTGTTTTAATTATGATTTATGTTTTATTGTGGTTTTACTATTGTATCTGTTTGTATTGGCATCGTATCGGTGCCCAATGTAAGGCATTGAATTTTGCCATTATTTATGTGTAAACCGATTTGAGTCCCCCCTAGGGGTGAGAAGGGTGGTATAAAATACTGTAAATAAATAAAATAAATAAATAAATAAATAAAATAGAGGAAACCCAAGCGGCTAAATAATTTTAGACCAGAACCAGGCAACGGCAAGCACATTGTCTGTAGCCTGAAGCAACTCCTCTGTGGATGAGGCAGGTCATTGTGGGCATGCCTACCGGTGCTAAGTTGTTTGTTCTGCTCCACAGTCACACAAGGTGGAGGATTCTTCTAGGTCAGGGGTGGGCAATGTTTTTTTCCAAGGGGCCACACGAGAGCCAAAAAATATTATGGAGGGCCGCACCTAAAGGCTGAACTACATTCTAATCTACATAATTTATTTATTTATTTATTTACTATATTTACAATATATTACACATCATTAATATTAACATATTAATATATCAAGAAATATTCATATATTATTAGTATTAATATAATTATTATAGTATAGTATATATAGACATTATAATATATTGAAATTATAATATAATATAACATTAAATTATATTATTAATTATATTATTATTATAAAATTATTATAAAATAATAATAAAAACCACTAAAATAAAATAAAATGAAATTCAAGAAGACAAGGTGCGAACCAAGATAGAGGCTGACATCCTCAAGAGAGGAAGGATCCCAAGATGGAATGGCCCAATGGACCCAACCCAGAGGTTGACAAAGCGGCCGCAGCAGAGCTGAGCAGAGCAGAGCAGAGCAGCAGACGATCGGAGGCTGCAGGCCTCCACCCGCTCTCGCCCCCAGCTGTTCCCCAGCTGATCGCCCTGCCATGGAGTGCCTGCCATCCCAGCTTTGGAGTGCCTGCCATCCCGAGAGGTGATCCGGGCCTGCAGTGGAAGCAGTCGGCGAGCTGTGGTGGGTGATCGCCCTGGCAAACCAGAAGACGATCAAGTTGCTTGTTGTTGACAATGAGCAAGCTGCCAGGACCCCCGACACCGCCCGGCTCCATCACGACGCCGGGACAACAGCTCTCGCGAGACTTGGCAGAGCAACAATCTCACCTTGAGAGTGGTAGATAGACTTAGACGTCGACTCCCCGCGCAGGAGCCATGTTTGGAGTGGCTAGTCCAGGTATGGTCACACTCAGGCCCGGGATGGCAGGCACTCCAAAGCCGCCGCTCTTCCGATCGTTCTCCGGAGTGGTGGGCTGTCTGCCGACACAGGCCTCAGAGCCCACGATGGGATGGCGGCAGCGGCACCCCTTCCTCTTGGCCCCGCCCCCTACGCCCTTTTCCCCGGGCCGGACAGAATCGGCTGCTGGGCCGCATCTGGCCCGCGGGCTGTAGGTTGCCCAGGTCTGTTCTAGGTAGTGCCATTTAACCAGGTTGTCTTTTGATCTGCCAACACCACTTCTGAGTCTGTTCAGGGACTTCCACATTGCCCATTCTTGGTTTGCCCCCCGGAGGAAGACCCTCATGGGGGGCCATCCAGTTGGGATTGCCTGATTTTTCTGCCCAGAGGGATATTTTTGCTGTTGCGGAAGGAACATTCATATCTGAGGATGAAAAGGACAGAGCTTAGAAAAGGTATTTTTAAAAAGTCCTTCTCACAGAATCTACCAGCTGCCCATGAACATGGATCAGGTTGGCATTGGGGATTCTGGGAATTGTATTCCAAAATAGATTTCCCCCCTCAAGCTTAGGAAAAGACAGAAAGTACTAAGAGCAGAGAGAGTTAGAGGCCAAAGAAGCTCAGTGCTTGCTTTCTGATAAGCCATGGCTTTCTAGTACAAGTCAAATATTTACCTAACAGCTGGGTGATACCTCTTTTCCTTAGCACACTGGCTGAAGATAGTGCTTGCCTCGTAAGGTATGTTGTTCTGAAACCTGGTTCTTACTGAGAGATTTAGAATATAAATGGAGAGAATGTAGTTGCAAAAAGCCTTTTCAGTTATGCTTCTCTGTTTGCATAGATACATTAATAAAGAAGTGTAGATAGTTGCTGGGACTTGATTAGTGCTAATAAAGATGTATAATAGTTCAGCGAGTTGGCAATATCTGACGCCAGGCAGCTTTGAAAAAAAGACAAAGTAAATCTAATAGTCTAAATTATTCCTTAATGAAAAAACAAGAGGAGGAAGCTGCTGTGTAGCAAACATTCCTTCTTCATGGGGAATAAATGTGGTGATGAAGTCCTTCATCCATTTAACCAGGGATTAATGAGGATAAATGGGGTGCACGCTCTTTGGTAATAGGTACAATCTCCAGTTCTCGTAAGTGCAAATAGCTGCCACTTTGTAATGGTTGCATTGTTTTAAAGAATGTGTAAATATTGACAAGACATTAATGGCTTGCCAGGTAGAAATTCACAACTCCTGTGTCCAACCATCTGTTGCAATTAAGGCTTCCAGATGTCCGGAGCAACGTACAGATGTCGAAAACTGGGCCAGCTTGATCAACATGAAGTCAGTCTTCATTCTTGGATATGCCACATCCAGGAACAGAATTGGCACAGTGAGCTTTATGGCCTTAGGCTCCGAAGCCTCTCAGCTTGCTCCTTAACTAGATAGCTCATTAACTAGTGAGAAAGAACAGGTGAGCCTCCTTTCCCTTCTCTGTTTTACCTGTCCTTCCATGTGCTGGCTTAGATACGTCCAAAGTGCGCATTAGCATATCGACTTCCTCTTCACAATATTTTTAGTAGCCCTAAACCTGAAGTACAGGAAATCACTTTTCCTGTGGGGTGGAGTGTAAACGTTCTCCCTTATTCCTACATGCTTGCTAAGTCAACATAGCAGATTTGGGCATTATGGTTGTACATTATTGACAATTTCATCACCCTCCAGGTGTGGTATCGTGTAGGAAGCAACTTGGAGAGCAGTGCAGCACTGGAGTCTTCGCCTGTGCCAGGATTATAATGTAGGAAATACATATTTGACTCCTTTAAAAGCTTTGAATTAGGAGGGAAGTTATTAGTAATGCAGTAGTCTGCTGGGGTCCTTCAAGTTGAGCCCAATTTAGGGTGATCCTATATTGGGTTTTTCAGGTAAGAGTTCCTTCAAGGTATTGGGGTCCTGTGTGGGAAGTTTGGCCCAATGCTAATCGTGATGGGGTTCAATTCCCGTTGCTTGTAGTGAACTATGAATCCCAGCAACTACTACTCTCAAATGCCAAAGTCTCTTTTCCCCAAACTCCACCAGTGTTCACATTTGGGCATACAGTACTGAGTATTCATGCCAGGTTTGGTCCAGATCCATTGGTGTTTGGCTTCACAGTTCTCTGGATATAGGTGAACTACAACACCCACAAATCAAGGTGAATTTTCCTCAAAGACTTCCAGTATTTTTGGTGGAGTTCAGCTTGTTCATTGAACTATAAATCTCAGTACCTACAAGTAGATGACACGGTGTTTTGTTTTATGGCTTTAACTAATGATGTATATACTGATTTTAATGACTATGTAATGGTTTTAATGTTTATATATGATGTGGATTATATTGTGTGGATTATTTCTGTATTATGGTGTAGCGGCCTGTAGTGCTGCAGTGTAAGCCGTGTTGAGTCCACCTTCGGGGAGAGAAGATTACAAATACAATCAATCAATCAATCAATCAATCAATCTCCAAAATGTCTAGGTCAATTCCGTTCAAAACTCACCACTATTCAAATTTGGGCATATCTGATGTGCATGCCAAGTTTGGTTCAGATCCATCATTGTTTGGGTTCATAGTACGCTCTGGATGTAGGTGAACTACAACTCCTATATGTCCCTTTAAAGACCTCCAGTATTTTTTGTTGGTCATGGGGCTTCTGTGTGCTAAGTTAGTTCCAGGTCCATTGTTGGTGAATTTCAGAGTGCTCTTAGATTGCAGATGAACTATACACCTCAGTACCCAACTCATATGAATCATGGTGAATTATCCCCAAACCTCTCTAGTATGTTCAGTTGCTGATCAATTCCTCTGTTTGCTGTGTGTCATAGAAAAGAATAGGAAATAGGGTTGAGGGAGAGGCAGTGGTCATGCAAATTCCATACCAATGGAGAGAGTCAGAAACACTGGGATGTCTGTGGTGGAGGAAACACATAAAATTTAGGATGAAATTGTCCCTGTATGAAAGCCTTTACTTGGATGGTAGGCCGTATGGTGTTGTGGAGAACACTGGCAGGGCTCTTGGATATATTTATGGCTCTCACTATAACCTGCAATGTCATTTGAGGGAGGGTCTTTGGTGTCTCCTGAGTAATGGGAGCTAGAGCTGTTTGTGGATGCAGGAGCTTGTAAATGGACTCTCTAGCCATACACAAGCATTCCAATTTTCACTTTTATTATGTGTATAGATTTTTAAACCATAGATTAGGGGTGCACATTAGGTAGATCACGATCTACTGGTAGGTCACGTAGGGCATCCTGGTAGATCGCAGGCAGGGCGGGAGGAAGGCTCAGTCCCACCCCGCAGGCTCCCGACACCGCCCAGGTGCAGAAGGTGGTTGGACTGGATAGCCCTTGAAGGTCTCCTATTCTAGGAACCCATTGTTGTTGTTATTATTATTATCAGAGGTTGAATGGCCATCTGTGAGGAATGCTTTGATTGTGTTTTTCCCTTATGGCAGAAGGATGTTGGACTGGATGGCCCTTGGAGGTCTCCTTCTATTCTAGGAACCCATTGTTATTATATTATTATTATTATTATCAGAGACTGAATGGCCATCTGTGAGGAATGCTTTGATTGTGTTTTTCCCTTACGGCAGAAGGAGGTTGGACTGGATGGCCCTTGGAGGTCTCCTTCTACTCTAGGAACCTATTGTTGTTGTTGTTACTATTATTAATATTATTAGCAGAGGCTGAATGAATATTATCATCATCATCATTATTATTATGAATAAATTCAGGGGCTTATTATACTCACATTTAGTTGAATTCAGTCTTAAAATATATTATATGGCTCTCACGGAAATAAATTTCCAAATATTTTGCTTTTATGGCTCTCTGAGTAGTGGGTAGGTAGATCATTTTGACTTGGTTGTTTTATAAGTCGCTTGCATGCTGAAAAAGTGTGAGCACCCCTGCCATTGATAGTTGAATCCATGGATGCAGGATCCATGGATATGGCAGGATAACTCTACGTAGTTTCGGAACTTCTGTTGGATATATGCTTGAGGCCCCATGTAAATGGTCAACTGAGCTTATAAAACTTTTTAAAACTGCAGAAAGAGTTAAATCTTTATAAAACGTTGGGTTGCCTTTGGTAATGTAGAAAATTTCGAATCTCTCATGCTGATGTTTTATACTTTTTAGATGAATGTTTGGGAAATAATGAGCCCATTCATGCTATACAGTTACTGTTACTGTTTTGTCCCTTCAAGCCATTCCCAATCAATGAAGATCCTAAAGAGACCCTGTCACAGGATTTTCTTGACAAGGAGAGGTTTGCCTTTGTCTTCCCCTGGGTTTCATGACTGAGTGGGGATTCATATCCTGGCCTCGGCAGGGTTATTATTCTGCTTTAACTGCCATGGTAACATTCTGTGGAATTCTGGCATTTGTATTTTAGGGAGAGTGTTTTGAAATTCCCAGCCAGAGGGCTTTAGATTCAGTAAACTCCAGGAATCCATAGGGTGGAACCATGGCAGTTGAAAGCCAATCCTAGTGCTCTAATTGTGTAGTGCCACTCTGAGGACATTTTTCACAAGCAGCACGGAAGCCCTGTGGGCTCACTCTCCTCTTTGCCATTCTAATTGCTTTAAGGATTTTTTACACAAAGCATAGCACACAGCCTAAATCTCCATGCTGGTTGTAGAGGAAGTCCTGTACCAACTGCTCCATGAGTAGCAAGGCTCATAACTGGATAACATATTCTGGGATTGTAGGAGCTTTAGTCCCAAAAAGTGGAGTTTTTTTTCAAGCTCTTTTGATGACTTCCATTTTCATGAAACTGGGAATCTTGTTCTAAAACAAAGAGGCAATATCCCTGGCATTACTTCGCGAAAAAAGATTCTTAGGAAGGACTCATTCCACGCTTTTTACAAAAAAGGCCAATCTGAGATAGGCAAGTCCAGTTGCAGAAAGCACAGCAGAAAGTCTCCTTGGGTGATGTTGTTTCCAAGTTGCGGTTCTTTCTGCTTTGTCATTTCTCTTCGAGACCCATTTGGCGTGTCTTCTCGAAAGAGGCCACAGCATTATGGATAGTGCATCTCCATGCCTCCCGATGTGAGGCCAGGATGGACCATTGTTGGTGATCAATCTGGCCGAGCCTGAGATGTTGTTTCAGGGAGTCCTTATATCTCTTTTGGGGGACGCCTCTCTTGTGCTGACTTGTGGCAAGTTCCCATCTTAGGGAGGCGGTGGTCCTCCATCCTAGAGATGTGCCCTGCCCAGCGCAGCTGAGTTTTCAATAGCATGGCCTCAATGCTGGTGATCCCTGCTTGCTCAAGGACAGCAACATTCGTCACATAGTCAGTCCAGTGTACAGTGTACAGTCCAGTATACATTGACATTATCTGGCCATGTGCAGTCAAGACTAAGGCAAGGAAACTAGCATTGCAGCTTCACTGTCCCCTTTGATGATGGTAGCTATTGCATGGCACTAGTGCAGGCATGGGCAAACTTTGGCCTTACTGGCTGTTAGGAATTGGGGGAGTTGGAGTCCAAACAACTGGAGGGCCGAAGTGGTTCTCAACCTTCCTAATGACGTGACTGCTTAATACAGTTCCTCATGTCGTGGTGATACCCAACCATAAAATTGTTTTCGTTGCTACTTCCTAATTGTAATTTTGCTCCTGTTATGAATGGTAATGTAAATATCCGATATGCAAGACTTTTATTCACTGGAACAAATATGGCACAAATGCCCAATGCGCCCAAATTTGAATACTGGTGTGGTTGGGGTGTGTGTGTGTTGATTTTGTAATTTGGGAGTTGTGGTTGCTGGGATTTATAGTTAACCTTCAATCAAAGATCATTCTGAACTCCACTAACAATGGAACTAAACAAAACTTGGCATACAGAAGTCCCATGACCAAAAGAAAATTCTTGGAGTTGTAGTTCATCTACATCCAGAGAGCGTTGTGGACTCAAACAATGATGGATATGGACCAAACTTGGCATGAATGCTCAATATGCCCAAATGTGAACACTGGTGGAGTTTGGGGGAAATAGACCTTGACATTTGGGAGTTGTAGTTGCTGGGATTTATAGCTCACCTACAACCAAAAAGCATTCTGAACCCCACCAATGATAGAATTGGGCCAAACTTCCCACACAGAACCCCATGCCTTGAAGAGACTCACTGGCACGAACCTCCCTCCAGCCTCGCACACTCTCCCTTGCCTGCACATGCACACCATGCTGCCACACGTCGAGCACACCTGCTCTCTTCTCCCTATTTGGAGTCTCAGAAACAGCCCTCCCCTTGGTTGAGACGTTGGCTGAGAGGCTGTCCTATCACAGCTAACAAAGGCTTTTGGAGAGAGGATTCACTATCTGTTTCCAAAAAGGAAGAGAAAGACAGGAAGAGAGATCTTCAGCCTTCTCTGCCTTCTCTGCCAAAGGAGTTCCTAAGATAATCAGAAATATATGTTTTCTGATGGTCTTTGGTGACCCCTCTAAAAACCCCTCGCGATCCCGCCCCCAGGGTCCCAACCCCTAGGTTGAGAAATGCTGCCTTAGTGTAATGGGTCCGTGTTACTTCTGTGCCATCATGCCAGCACATGTGGGTGGGATTCTACTCTCCTCTCCCCTCCCCTAGGATATTCCCAAGGTGGTTGTTTTGCTAATTCTTCTGCCTGTCTGCCTGTCTTTGTTGCTCTATTTTTATGCCAAAATTGTGCAATCATGCTAAAAAAAATGAATGAATTCAAAGGAATGCTGGGTAGGAATAGTGCTGGGCTACAGAGTGTGAATGGGAGACTGATTGCAGGACCACAGATAAGTAAACAAATGGATTTGTACTAATGAAGTGAAGCATCACATTGAAGGTTCTCAACTTTGTATTTTTCCATTATCTATACTAAACCAACCGTTGCAACACAGCAGATTGGTATGATAAAGTACGAGGGCCTTTGGGGAGGATTGTACCATGAATTGTATCCCTGATGGATGAGAGCTTCCACCTCAGTCAGTCAGTACATTTGTCTTTGAATTTTAGACTGAACTTCGAAGCAACTATCCAAGGTGATGAGCTCTCCCCAAATGAGGTTCAGTTTCTTTAAAGTCTAGACTACAATGTGGAGTAGCTTCATCAACACAAAGGTGAAGATGTGATCTGCTGTGAAGCAATTTGGACTGGCCTTCAGATCTCAGGGGAGAAAGCCAGTGTTCATGGTGTTTCTAAGCCTCATGGCAACAGTTATGATTTCAGTGGGGCTTTAAGTGTCACAGAGTCACAGAGAGTAAGTAGTGACCTTCAGGCGATTGTGTGTTTTGCTGTGGTTTTGCCTCCTCAAGCTTGTATGAATTAATTACAAACACTAAAACATGAAGGCAGATTAATTAGCATGTGATATCTCTATCCTACCCTTTTTTTCCCGAGATTGGTCATTGCTCTCCTCCCAAGAAGTCCACGTCTTCTGATTTCCTGGCTGCAGTCTGCGTTTGCAGTAACCATAATTCCTAGAAATACAAAGTCTGTTGGTGCCTCCACGTTTTCTCTCTCTATTTGCCAGTTATCAGTTGCTACATTCTTGGGGTTTTTTAAATGTTAAACTGCAACCCAACTTTTGGACTTTCTTCTTTCACCTTGGTTAGTAGGCTCCTCAGCTCCTCCTTGCTTTCAAAGTGGTGGCTGAAAGTGATCAATGTGAAATAATAAGGTGTCTATAATGCGTACTGAGTGATTCAACTGCTATTTTATCTATTTATTTACTTAGGATACTTGTATTCCACCCTTCTCACCACCTGGGGGGACGGGACAGGACGAGGGACTTAGGGCGGCTTCCAGCCGACACATATTCGATGCCCACAAATAAAATACAATAAAATACATATCAAAATCAATAATTAAATAGTTAAAACATTAAATTAATACAGTAAAGTATATTAAAAAGGGGGCCAGTCTGGTGGCCATCGCCCCGTCAAGTTCTGTAATTGCCGTCTCCATTAAGCTTATCCATAAGCCATTTCCAAAGAGATTGTTGTCATTGTCATAGTCAAGTCTGCAAGATTACCCAAAGGCCTGGTCCCACATCCACGTTTTTAATTTCTTTCAAAAGGAGAGGAGGGATGAAAATGACCTAATTTCCCCAGGGAGTGAATTCCACAGGCAGGGGGCCACCACTGAGAAGACCCTGTCCCTTGTTCCCGCCAACCGTGTTTGTGACAGAGGCAGGGCCAAGAGGAGGGCCACTTCAGAACATCTTAAACTCCTAGGTGGGATGTAGAAGGAGATACGTTTGGAAAGATATGCCGGGATGGAACATGTATTATCTCACTTAGTTTTTTTCTCTCCTTCGTCTTACATTTGCGTTTCTAGTGTCAGCTATTTCAAGCTCTGCAACAAACCCTGCTGTTACCTTTATGGCAGGCCTGGAAAATCAAATAAACAAAGCCAAATAGAGGCCATTGATGTCTTGCAAACCACTGGGGCCTGATAATCTTTGTGGCTTGTAGCTAAAACGGGAGCGTGATTTTAGAATATGCTGAAAACTACTTTTTAAAAAACGACAGCTTCCAGAATCCTTCAGATGTCTGCGTCAATGCTGGTCTGGGGGATCTGGAATCGGTAATCTGAAAAAGTAACTTTCCAATGCTTTGCCTGAAGTGGACAAAGCATGGGAAAGGTCAAAGTATTAGCCGGGTTTGTTGTGTTTGGGTTGAGGGTTGCGGAGGTCACCCAGAATGATGCCTTTGGAAGAGGTTTGTAATTGTAAGCAACAGCAATGGTCATTGTGGAGCAGTGTGTATGGTTCAAATACATCTAAGTGGTTTGTAAATTACTGTTTCAAATAAGGAAAGTAACCTGGTATGGAGAAACAGGAAAAGCCAGTATAAAAGCCTGTCTTTCTACTTTGTGACCGATGTGGAGATTTAAAGAGATGATTCACCATTCATAGGATTGTTTACCTGTGATGTATTTGCATGAATGTCAGACTTCTTGAGTACAGGTAGGCATACATATAATATGGAGTCAATTTGTACAATTCTCACAACCCTTGCCGAAGATTATTTTTGCAGTATATCCTGTAAGTTGTAAAAGTTGAGGCATGCTTAGATATTTTGAGGTATTTTGAGTTATTTTGAGGATGCTGAGGTATGCTTGGATATCTTATGACAGTTTATTGTGATTGTAGTCCTTGAAGCAAGTTGCTTCTGGTGCGAGAGAATCAGCTGTCTACAAAGACATTGCCCAGGGGATACCCAGATGTGTTGCAATCCTGCAGAGAGGATTCTCTCATGTCTGTGTTTAACATTTACACAAATGATGGCAGAAAGGAGAGAGTTTCATCTATGCTGACGATCATGCTATCACAGCCCAAGCAGGGAGCTTTGAAATGGTTGAACAGAAGCTCTCCGAAGCTTTAGGTTCTCTTACTGCCTATTACAGGAAAACCCAGCTGATTCCTAATTCATCTAAAACACAGATGTGTGCTTTTCACCTTAAGAACAGACAAGCATCTCGAGCTCTGAGGATGACCTGAGGGGAAGGAATCCCACTGGAGCATTGCAGCACACCCAAAAATCTGGGAGTTACCCTGGACCATGCTTTGACCTACATGAAGCACTGCTTGAATACCAAGCAAAAAGTGGGTGCTAGAAACAATATTGTATGAAAGCTGATTGGCACAACCTGAGGATCACAACCAGACACAGTTAAGACATCTGCCCTTGCGCTTTGCTGCTCTGCTGCTGAGTATGCATGCCCAGTGTGGAACACTCTCACCACGCTAAAACAGTGGACGTTGCTCTTAATGATACATGCCACATTATCACAGGATCTATGCCCTGCACCACTGGAGAAATTATACTGTTTAGCTGGTATTGCACCACCTGGCATCTGTTAGGGAGTAGCAGCTTGTAATGAAAGGACGAAGGCAGTGACATCTCTGGCCCGTCCCCTGTTCCGATATCAGCCAGCACTCCAATTCCTTAAATCAAGAAACGGTTTCCTAAAATCTACAGAGATTCTCACAGGAACACCTCAGCAAGTGAGAGTCCAAAAGTGGCAGGTTAAAACCTGGAACCTCAAGCCATTGCTGATACAGGATGAGAGACTCCCTTCTGGGCACAAAGAAAACTGGCCGACTTGGAAGGCGCTGAACAGACTGCGCTCTGGCACCATGAGATGCAGAGCCAACCTTAAGAAATGGGGCCACAAAGTAGAGCCCTCGAAACATGCGAGTGTGGAGAAGAGCAAACCACATACCACCTACTACAATGCAGCCTGAGCCCTGCCACATGCACAGCGGAGGACCTTCTTATAGCAACACCAGAGGCAATCCAAGTGACCAGCTACTGGTCAAAAGACATTTAGAATAATGGCAAGTTTTAAAACTTTGTTTGTGTTTTTAAATACATTACAACTGTACCCTCAGTTTGCTTCTGATATGATAAATAAATAAGTCCTTGAAGCCATTTCCAACATGAAGTGACCCTAAAATGAACCTGTTATGGGGCTTTCTTGGCAATATGTGTTCAGAAGAGGTTTGCCATTGCCTTCCTGTGACTTGACAAAGTCCACCCAGTAGATTTCATTTTTGAGCAGGGATTCAAACCCTGGTCTCCAGAGTTCTAGTCCAACACTCAGTCACCTCACTTATTTTTCTACAATCTTTCTTGGCCTTAGTCTTTTCTATCAGATGCATGACCTGGAGTAATTTTATATTGTATCCCTTTCTGTGCGTATTGTTTGTTATGTAAATATGTATCTTGGACTTGTAGTTCCTTATTGTTTGCTTAGTATTTGGAACAGGTCTAATGAGGACTTTCGTTTGTTTTGCTGAAGCAGAACTGGGAACATTATTTTAAAATGTTAATTAGCGTTATGGGTATTGCCTCAGTTAATGAAGTAGATACGTTCCTCGGTATTTTTTAACAGAAGCTTTGGGATGGGTTCCTACATCACAAAAGGAAGGGTAGTTTGAACATCTTCCAGAAGGCTTTCCAAAAAATAAGTAAGCAACGAGCCTCTAAGTCAGTGTTTCTTAACCTTCCTAATGCCGTGGCCCCTTAATACAGTTCCTCATGTCGTGGTAACCCCCAACCATACATATTTTTTTGTTGCTACTTCATAACTGTAATTTTGCTACTGTTATAAATCATAATGTAAATATCTGATATGCAGGATGCATTTCCATTCACTGGACCAAATTTGGCATAAATACCCGACACGTCCAAATTTGAATACTGGTGGGGTTGCGGGGGACGGACTGATTTTGTCATTTGGGAGTTGTAGTTGCTGGGATTTGAAGTTCACCTCCAATCAAAGAGGAACTTGATAGATGGAATTGAACCAAACTTGGCACACAGAACTACCATGACCAAATACTGGAAGGGTTTGGTAGGCATTGACCTTGAGTTTTGGAGTTGTAGTTCACCTACATCCAGAGAGTATTGTGGACTCAAACAACGATGGATCTGAACCAAACTTGGCACAGATACTCAATATGCCCAAATGTGAATGCTGGTGGAGTTTGAGGAAAACAGACTTTGACTTTTGGGAGTTGTAGTTGCTGGGATTTATAGTTCACATACAATCAAAGAGCATTCTGGACCCCACCAGTGATAGATTTCAGCCAAACTTGTTGGGTTGATCTCCCCACATTATCCTTTAAAACCCTCCTGCGAGATACACCCTACCTTGATACGTCCTGGTTCATGCTCGGTGTTTATTTATTTTAAAATTTTAATATATTACATCTGGCCCCGCCATTATGGTTTTAAACTTTGTATGTTATATATGTGAGTTTATTGATTGTACTGTCTTATTATTTGCTGCTGTGTTGTTTTTACTGACGTGTCATTGGGCTTGGCCTCATGTAAGCTGCCCCGAGTCCCTTCAGGGAGATGTTGGCGGGGTGTAAATAAAGTTTTATTATTATTATTATTAAACTTCCCACACAAAACCCCCACCTCTCACATGCTCTCCCTTGCCCACACATGCAAACCATGCTGCCATGCACCAAGCATGCCTGCTCTTCCCTCCCTGCTTGGAGTCTCAGAAACAGCCTGCCCTTTGGCTGAGAGGCCAGCCAACTACAGCAGAGGAGGGCTTTTGGTTGGAGGATTTGCCGTCTGTTTCCAGAAAGGAAGAGAAGGACAGGCGGAGAGATCTTCAGCTTTCTCTGTCAAAGGGGTTCCTAAGACCATCAGAAATGTATGTTTTCTGATGGGCTTTAGTGACCCCCTTGAAACCCCCTCACGACCCCCCCAGGGGTCCTGACCCTCAGGTTGAGAAACACTGAACTAAGGCTTTCAATTGACTTTTAAAATAGGGCCGCTTGCACTGTTTAATATTTCTTTTCCAAAATTTGTCCCAGACATCTGATCATGACTAGTATTTTCTTTTTGATAGCCTGTGTTGCCCCTATAGGTTTCAAATATGAATATTGGCACTTGGCTCTTTTCTGGTTGTGTACCCCCACTGTAGTACATCTGATAGAAATAGGTTCAGTAAGACCCCCTATAACCACGAAATCAAGACCTAGTTTCACTTACCCATGCCCAGGAAGAATGGTCTTGCTAGGAATTTTCTAGATCCTGCTTCCCTTGGAAGTTGCTACAGAGTTGCATTGGAAGACCTAGAGAAATTATAAAACTGTTGTCATGGAATCTCTAGGTCCTCCAACACAACACTATTATATGTTGAGATCAGAAGTCAGGTCATTTAATGAAGTTCTGTTGTACCCACAGTTTCAAGTCACCATGGCCCTACTAGGGGGGCATGCCCCACAGATTCAGGTCTTACTATGCTACCATTCTGTGTGTGGACACAAATGGCAAATAGGTTCTTAATATGCTTGGGGCTTTTAACATTCTTGTGTGTAATCCCGAGTCAACAGTGCATTCTGGTCCTTAGAATACAGGTCCTCTGCATGTTAAAATAGGAAACAAAGCTAAAATAACTAAGGTTGTTTGCTTCATTGATTTTTGATCAAATTTTTGATCTGGTGTTTCCTGGTCTTTGTGTCCTAATCATAGAAAAATCAAGATTGACTGGTTTTATTGCACCTGGCTACCAGACTAGCATTGCCACAGTGCAGTTGAACCTTACACTTGATTTCCAGTTACCTTGAGTTGGCCTTCTCCTTTGAGGCTGATAACTACATTTAGGGTCTATCTATGAATAGAGTTGTATAATGAGTAAAGTTCATCAACAGCCCTCTAATACAGCATCTGCACTGCCATATGATCTAGTTTCTGAATCCGGATTATCTGCTTTGAAAGGGAGTATGTAAGTCTATACTGCCAGATCGATTCAGATTCAGAAACTGGATTATTTGGCACCGCAGATGAAGCTTTGCTACCCTTTGAAAACAAATGGGAAGCAGTGGAGGAGTAGGGCCGTCCCATTCACATTTATCATTTTATTTGACTCCTATTGATACTTCAGTAGTTCAACAGAGACACTTCCCAGGTTCTGGATTTTGCTCATTTTTGGCTTGGGTTTTGTGGGAGTTGCTTCAGTTGCTTCAAAGTGTAATACAATTAGTTTGAAACCAATCCTCCTCATGATTCAATGGAGCAGCAAGAAAGCTGGCAGGAAGAAAATCAACACATTTGAAGTGTGGTACCAGAGAAGAGTTCTTTAGAAACAGACAAATAAATGCATCCTAGAGCCCCCGGTGGCGCAGTGGGCGAAACTGCTAAGCTGTAGAATTTGCTGAATGAAAGATTGGCAGTTTGAATCCGGGAAGCGGGGTGAGCTCCCACCGTTAGCCCCAGCTTCTGTCAACCTAGCAGTTCGAAAAAATGCAATTGTGAGTAGATCAGTAGGTACCACTTCTGGTAATGGTGCTCCATGCAGTCATGCTGGCCACATGATCTTGGTGGTGTCTACAGACAACTCCAGCTCTTTGACTTAGAAATGGAGATGAGCACCAACCCCCAGAATCATACATGGCTGGACCTAATGTCAAGGGGAAACACCTTTATAATAATAATAATAATAATAATATTTATTTAATAACCCACCACCATCTTCCCAACGGGGACTCGGGGCAGTTTACATGAGGCCAAGCCTAACAACATATTACAATAGAATAAAAACTAAAACACAATAACAACACAATGAAATACATACAACATATGAATACAAAAACAATATAAAATACAAAACAAAATCATACAGAGTAAAGTAACAATGAGCGGGCCACAAGTGTGAGATAAAATACTAAAATACTAAAAAATTCATTCAGGCTGAGATAGGAATGGAGCACCTAGTTTGTGAGGGAGAAACTTATAAAGAAGTGGGGTCATGAAAATAGACCTTCGTACAGGGGAGGAAATATACTCTGGGAACAACACGTTGAGGGAGTGCAACTTTGTATGGTAGTTTGGCTACTCTCCAAAAGTGCAACGGTAAAGCCAGGTTTTAAGATCCCTCTTAAAAGTTTCTAGGGTGGGGACCTTCCTAATCTCACCAGGCAATGAGTTCCAAAGCCGGGGGGCCACAGAGGAGAAGGCTCACTCCCTTGTGCCCACAAGATGAGCCTGTGATAATGGCAAGGGCGAAAGGAGGGCCTCCCCTGAGGATCTAAGAGCTCGGGCTGGTTCATGGAGAGAGATCCGGTCACGAAGGTAGGCAGGCCCCAAACCATTTACTAGAGCAAATTCCAGCTTGAGCTCTCCACAGAAACCGAGGCTATCATGTTTGAGACAGCATTACCTGGGTTACCCAGTTCAAAGCAGATATTGTGGGATTTTCTGCCTTGATATTCTGGGATATAGGGCTGTGTGGAAGGGACCTAGGAAGAGGATCCATAAAGAATTCCCTCCCTATGCCCATAAAGGGAAGCATAATGTTCTCTTCTGAAGGCCTTTCCACTCAGCCCTATTCCAGAATACCAAGGCAGAAAATCCCACAATATCTGCTTTGAACTGGATTATCTGAGTCCACACTGCCATGTATTCCAGTTTAAAGTAGATAATCTGGAATTTTATTCAGCTGTGTGGAAGGGCCCTGAGTGTGGACACAGATAACCCGGTTCAAAGCAGATATTGTGGGATTTTCTGCCTTGATATTCTGGGATATAGGGCTGTGTGGAAAGGCCCTGGATTGAACTCTGTCTTCTCTTTATGAATTAGTTGCCTAGCTCTGCTGTGTGACACTTGTGGAGTGATCATATTGACTTTTGCACATTATGTCCTGTTCTATAAAGGAGACAGAAATCTCTCACAATCTTGATAGCTGTAGGTATATAAGGGCCCTTCCACACAGCCCTATATCTCAGAATATCTGCTTTGAACTGTGTTATCTGAGCCCTCACTGCTATATAATCCAGTTCAAAGTTGTGTGGAAAGGGCCTCAGATAACCAGTGACTGATTTAACAGTACCAAGTGAAGAATTGATATAATATGTGATAGGTTATTTGATACACGTGGACTGATACTTAGTAATAGACTCATGTTGGAATGAATGGCTGTGATAGAAAAATGAGAAAGAAGTAAAAAGTGTCATATCAATATGTTTATGTTGAGGTGCAGGGATGTGCATACTCTTAGAATAAAGATCGGCCATGGCTGAAGTATAACAGAAATGAAAATAGTATTAACTAACTAACTAACTAACTAACTTTGTTTCTTATGAGTCGCCCTCCACCAAAGGTGCTCTGGGCGACTTACACAATTAAAATAAACAGGTTACATAGTCACCGCTTGTTACTAACAATCATAGGCTCACTAGTTTCACTGGTTATGTATAATGCTTCACTTTCCCAAGGTTGCTCACAGTGGAGCTGATGAAAAGCTGAAGCGGAAACTTCACAAATTAAACAAATAGGAAATATATCAACTGCTGTCAGTGGACTTTATTTCTGGAAAGGGAATGTTTAGAAAGCAGCTGCATGTTTTAGATCATGCAGTCTTACCTGCTGGATGAAACACAGGTTATTTCAGAACGTATAGGAGGAGAACAACCATTACTCAGTGGTAGTGATATGCATTGCATTGAGACTCTGATAAACCTCATTTGGAAAAATTATCTCATCTCTCTCTGATTTGAGCTACCTCTGAGATCCTGGGCAATTGCTGCCCTTCAGGGTAGATCAGGCATGGGCAAACTTCGGCTCTCCAGGTGTTTTGGATTGCAACTCCCACAATTCCTAACAGCTGGTAGGCTGTTAGGAATTGTGGGAGTTGTTCTCCAAAACACCTGGAGGGCCGAAGTTTGCACATGCCTGGGGTAGATAATACTAAACTCAACAGAGCAGTATCTTCCAGTCTTCAGGCTTCTCTCTGCAAAGGAAAGTGACAGACTCTTTATTCTGGGAAGAGTCAAACAGCTGGATTTCTGTCACTTCTCTCCACAATAGAAAGAGACAGACTCCTTTTTCAGGGGAGAGAATTTCAGCTGGATTTCCATTGCTTCTCTCCACGGAGGAAAGAGACAGACCCATTTCTCATTCATAGAGGAAGCCTTCGCGTATCATTAAAATCATATAAGACAAATTCTTGTAATATCTGAGTCTACTGTAGACCCTGGTGGTGCAGTGGGTTAAACCACTGAGCTGCTAAACTTGTTGACCGAAAGGTCGCAGGTTTGAATCCAGGGAGCGGCGTGAGCTTCCGCTGTCAGCCCCAGCTTCTGCCAATCTATCAGTTCAAAAACATGCAAATGTGAGTAGATCAATAGGAACCGCTCCAGCGGGAAGGTAACAGTGCTCCATGCAGTCATGCTGGCCACATGACCTTGGAGTTGTCTATGGACAACACCGGCTCTTCAGCTTAGAAATACAGAGACGTGGAAAATTTCTCCTAAAACACGCAAAGTGAAACAATATCAAATCAAGATGGAAGTGACCCTGTCGGATATCAAACCCTGTTTTTCCTTTTCAAGTGCACATCTGTTCTTTCCTTTTAATTCTGATTTACTCTGTTCACGCCGTGGATGGTCAATCTAAACCACCTGGCGTGAACCACTTAAATTCACTGTTTCAGCTATATCTCACTACTTTGCTATATGTTTTTACTATGACTTTTGAAATTCAATAAAGATTTATTTTTTTAAAAAAAGAAATGGAGATGCCCACCAACCCCCAGAGTTGGACACGACTGGACTTAATGTCAGGGGAATACCTTTACCCTTTACTGTAGACCCAATATATCATATTAACAAGGGTGGTGGTGGTGGTATTTGCATCAAATATGAGGCAAGTGCAGCAGTTCATAGAGTACACCTCCGCCTCTCCAATATAAAGACTCCTCTCGACCCCAGCCCTGAAGAGCTTCTTCCTCACAAATAAATCTGCTCCACTCCTATCTCACCTTGTGTTTTTAGCTATAGTGTTTTATCCTGTACATGCGGCCCGCTCACTGTTACTGTGTTATATATGATTTTATTTTAATTTTACATTGTTTGCTGTATTCTTATGCCTTATGTAACTTATTATGTTTTTGTTTGCGTTTTGATTTCATCTATTGTATTGTGTTATTGGGCTTGGCCTTATGTAAGCCGCCCCGAGTCCCCATTGGGGAGATGGCGGCGGGGTATAAATAAAGATTATTATTATTATTAATTTAGTTGGCAGCAGTTAATTTAGTTAATTTAGTTTGCTGACTATTGTTTAAGCACTTGCTGTTTGTGGTTTTGCCTGTGTGCTTTCCAGAACCATCTATTTTCAATCTGTGAGCAAGTAGCAGAGGGAGATGGTGCACCAGGCATGGACAAACTTCAACCGTCCAGGTGTTTTGGACTTTTAACTCCCACAATTCCTAACAGCTGTAGGCTGCTAGGGATTGTGGGAGTTGAAGTTGAAGTCCAAAACACCTGGAGGACCCAAGTTTGCCCATGCCTGGTCCACCATCTCCATACCTGTGGATTCCTTGTTGCATTTTCCAGCCTGCCCTTTGATTTCAAATCTTGACTGGACTTCACAGTGCAGTGTATCTTGATGGCAGCTTTATTTATATTGTTGAGTGTCTCATGACCTGCTTGGGCTATATAGGAGGATGGAAAAAAAAGTCCAGCTACAGATTTGTGTTCACGTGACTTTGTGGACAACATGTTCCGCTCTGTAGGCATCAGGAGTTCCTGCCGTGACATTGGGCACTGAAGTTCTAATTTTATTGCCTTAAGGAGACCCTGCGGCCTTTCACATACATTTCCTGTGGCTGGTGCATTTTAAAAACAAATGAATTGGTATCTTTGATTCTTATCGTTTTATTTTAGTTTCCGCTTTTGGCTTGCTATCATGATGCTCTTTTCTTGTTGTGAAAGCTCTGATGTTGTATGTGTATTTAAATTCCAATCCATATTGGTTTGCCTTTTTTTCCTTTTGAGATAAACAATAGACATTTGCATGCGATCTTGATGGGGTGGGTGCTTTGAAAATGTCCCTCATGCAAATTTCAGGAAAATGGAGCATTAATATTAACATTAACATCATCTTTAATTCATACAGTGCCGTTTCCTTAAGATTGAGAATCAAGGTGGTTTGGTATTAAAATAATACAATTAAAATACTCAAAAGTCAATGTTAAATTCGAACTGAAGAATTAACACTATTATAATGTTTTAGAAATACATTTTAAGCAGTTTAAAAAGTATAGTATCTGTGGTTTCTTCAAGATTGGGATTTAGGGCCCTTCCACACAGCCCTATAAGACACAATATCAAGGCAGAAAATCCCACATTATCTGAGTGTGGACTCAGATAACCCAGTTCAGAGCAGATATTGTGGGATTTTCTGCCTTGATATTCTGGGATATAGGGCTGTGTGAAAGGGTCCCCAGTTATCAGAGGCTCCTTCTGTCATGATGCAGATGCCAATTAAAGCCAAACCCAAGAGTAAAAGGGAATAACAAAGAGTTTATTATACAAGAAATGGGACTAACAAAAAACTAGTCTAACCGGCCAAAACCCAAAAAACCTACAGAGAAGCCCAAAAATTGCAGAAAGAATGATCAAAAGTAAACTAAAGACGTCATCTGCGACGTCCTCAGAGGGTTGAGCCAATAGCGTAGTCGAAAACCGGTCCGGAGTCATGGGCAGGAGAAAGATGGAGAAACGAGGAGACAATCCAAGGTCCACAGGAGCTAAATGCATGGGGACAACATACATCATAATCCCCACAAAACACATTGTCAACCTCCCTCCATATTTACAATACCATTCTTGCAGCTTGTTTCACTCACAGAAAGTCCAGCGGAGTTCAAACCCAGCCACAAGGAACACACGGCTGTAGCTGGACAGAAAACAGAACATTGAAATCCAAAACCACCCACCTTTTCCAACTGTGGCAGCAGCATCTCAGCCCAAAAGGGCAGAGTAAAACCTCAACTCATGAGTAAACTGGATCAGGAACACGATGCAAGATATCAGGATACCAAATAGGATTCAACACAGGATACCAAGAACAACTCCTTGCTCGCCGCAAGGAAACTCCCCCAAAATCCCACATTAAATAGACCTAGAGATCAAACTGGCCTGAAGAGGACAACTCCCCCTGATTACGCATTGCAGCTGCTCTCTCTCTGCAGCTGAAACCCTTTGTGAGTCCCTCCAAGATCCCCAGCGTTTTTTTTAAACTTAGCGTATCTCAATCATTCCTTGAGGATTCAGAGGGCCACTCATTATCACTATCAAACCCCAGAAAAGTATCACTACTGGTGGCTGCCTCACACATATCCTGAATCTTCTTTACGTGAGTCCAGTCCAACTCAGTATCACTTTCTTCTGACGAGCTTACCCATCCCTGGGAAAACACTCAAAGGACTCAGAGTCAGTAGGGGCCATAAAGATTTGCCGTACTCTCTTCCTTTGTGCCAAACTTTCTCTGCTGGAATCACTTGCAGCCCTCTTTCTGCCTGCTCCAGCGTTTAGGTTATTCTCAGCCCCACCCAGTTCCATACTACACTCAGACGCTGTAGATTCAGCATCCTCCTCAGCCCTACTCACAGACAGAGCTGTGGGCTCAATCACAACACCTTCCACACAGCTGAATAAAATCCCACAATATCTGCTTTGAACTGGGATATATGGCAGTGTGGACTCAGTGGAAGGGCCCTGAGTCCACACTGCAATATATTCCAGTTCAAAGCAGATAATGTGGGATTATATTCAGCTGTGTGGAAGAGGCCTAAGGGCGCACCTACACTGTAGAAATAACGCAGTTTGATAGCACTTTAATTGCTATGGCTCAGGAATCATAGTTTTACAAGATCTTCAGCTTTCTCTGTAAAAAAACTCTTGTTGCCTATAACAACTCCAAAGCTTATATAGCATTGAATCATAGCAGTTAACATGAAGTTAAACTGCATTCATTCTACAGTGTAGGTATATCCATAATCGTCACCTGCTGATGGAAACCTAGCAGGGAGGGACCTATGCTATATAGGTCTTTATGGGTCATGACCAACACATTGAACTGTGTCCCAAACAGACTGGCAATCCCGTGGAGCTGTTGGAATGGGGCAATTCTGAAATCTGTGCCAAAATCTCTCAGGGTCCTTCCAGAAAGCCATGTAACCCAGAATATCAGGGCGGAAAATCCCACATTATCTGAGTGTGGATTCAGATAACCCAGTTTAAAGTAGATATTGTGGGATTGTTCTGCCTTGATATTCTGGTTCAGGGGTGGGCAATTACCGGCCCCCCCAGGTGTTTTGGACTTCAACTCCCAGAAATCCTAACAGCTGGTAAACTGGCTAGGATTTCTGGGAGTTGAAGTCCAAAACACCTGGAGGGCCGGTAATTGCCCACCCCTGGGTTATAGGGCTGTGTGGAAGGGCCCTGAGTCCACACTGCCGTATATTTGAGTTCAAAGCAGAAAATATGGGATTTTATTCAGCTGTGTGGAAGGAGCCTCCATTTAAAGCAGGGAGGATGATGTCTCTATCAGTGATAGCCAATTAACCCCTTCCATTTTAGGACATATCTCTCAGCTCACAATGATTTAAATGTACTGCCCAATGGATTTAAAATAAATTGTTTCAAAACCTCTGCTATATGCAATGCGATTGCAGAATAATGGAAAATAGGCTTATATTTAGGGATTAGGGCTGAATTAAAAATTGCCTGCAAGTGGCCAGATGTGTTCTCTACTGATGTGGCTGCGTGCAAATCGGAGCAGTGTTCTTATGGCTACCTAACCCACAGTCCCTGCCTGGACACAGACAACTTGATAGCAATTGTGCTGGAGGGAGGCATTTAACATCTTGCCCTGGGCTCCATGGGCAATAGGCTGTGGAAGAGGGCATTTCTGCTCTGGTGTCTTGTTGTGGCATACTCCAGCCTTTTGAGACTGGAGGGATGCCAACATTGTTGTTATTCTGATACTGAATAAAACATGTTAGTTATCATCCATATCTGCACATGTCCCTAGTTTTAAATGATTTTATACTGCAGGTGCATAAAGTTGTATAAGGAGTTGAAGACCTTTCTCTTTGATTTGCTGGATTAAGCTGATGAGTTGTGCCTGAGATTGCAGAGATGGAGTGGCTGGTGGGATATCTATCTATCTATCTACCTACCTACCTACCTATGCTTTTCTTCGCAAACGAAGATTCAGGAAGGACTCATCCCACGCTTTCTATAAGCGCGTTGATGACTATTTACGAAGTTCGATGTGTTCTTCGAGCCTGTGCAATGGATTTTTCTGGCAGAGCGCAGCGTGTACAGAACTGGCTTCACCCTTTAAACCAAAGGTTCATCTGCCGGGACCTAGCAAGCATATATATATATATATAGAGAGAGAGAGAGAGAAAGAGAGACATACATATACACCCTCCATATTGAGATTTATATTCCACCTTTTTCCCAGAGTGGGATTCTGTCACAACGCAGGCTCTGACTCCACCCCGTAATCACACACACACAGACGATGTCAATTAACTATTTATTAAGTACAAAAATAGAAGCAGGTGAAAAGGATAAATGTCCAAAAAGGTGAGATCAAATAGTCCAAGGTAAAAAGCAAGCAATGTTCAAAAGTATTCAAAAGCAAGGATCAAAAACAAGGTTCATAAAAACAAAGCAAATCAAGCTAGGCAACTAAGTCTGTGGTTGGCAAGGTAAATCCAAAGTTCATGGAATCAACAGGGTTTCAAGGTAGTACTTGGCAAGGCAAGCCAGTCTCTAGCTTCCAGGAGGACAGCAAGCTGCTACGTCTCTCCAGCTCCGACGTGGCCAGCAGACTGAGGAACTTTCCCACAAAGTGCCTACTTAATTCCCTCCTTTGTGAGACCAGCGCCTGTCCAGGCCTCACTTCCAATCTCTCCGTGTAGCCTCAATACTCCCCCTTCGGTCAAATCTCTGCTCAGGAATGGCACCATCTGCGCCGTTATCTTCCTGGGAAACTGGTTCGGCCTCGGCTTCCATGTCCTCCTCAACATCTGGCGCAAACACCCGTTCCTGTGAACCGAAACCTCCCGGTCTTTCATATTCCGTATCTGATCCGGAATCAGGAGAAGTCTTGTCATCAGAATAGGCCTCTGGCCAGGTGTCATCCCAGAGCAGGCTTTCTGTTGGTGATGCAGGCCCTTCATCCCCTCCATCACCTTCATCGGGGTCTAAAGCAAACGGAACCCCTGGGGCCACAACCTGCCCTCCTGGCTGAGATGAGGGCTGAGTTGCTACAGATTCATGGGGTATATATTTCATGTTCCATATTTTGAAGAAAAAGGCATTGTAAATAAACATAGTTGTCTTTAGGTTACAGAGATATCTTAAAAATAATAGGAAGGGAATAGGAAATGGATTCCTCTTAGTCTCCCTATTCTGGCATTGGCAGGCAGAAGCCAGGTGTAGCAAATGGGTAACCAAGCCTGAAGGTGAACCACCTCCCACAGCATCTCTTCTGAAGGAAGGTTCTGGAAATGTCCCCATCCTTGACCTGTAATGAATTGGGTGTGCATGGATATTTAATTCTGCCAAGAAAAACAAATTGGCTTTGACACCTTTTTGGAGTGTGAGACCCATTATAGACTGAGCCAAGAGGTAATTTTTAGTTTCTGCAGTGGAGAAGGGGGCAAAGGTGACTGTATGCTCTTTTCCCTTTTTTGACTCAGTGAGATTTTCCTTAATTAGAGTGTTAGGAAAGAGAGGCAAGTGAGTTATTTTGGGTTTATTGCAGAAAAACCGCTATAATGTATGGGTAAGAATGAATGTAACTAGAAAAAAATACCTTGGTTTGAAAGGATTGGTTAATAAAACATTTATTTGGGTAGCTGTGAGTTTTCTGGGCTGTGTGGCATGTTCCAGAAGCATTCTCTCCTGACGTTTCGCCCACATCTATGGCATGCATCTTCAGAGGTTGAGGGGCCTGTTGTCAACTAGGCAAGTGAGGTTTATATACTACCAGTGTTTTTTTAAAAACCTCTAAATGCCCCTTTTAAAACACTTTCACTGGCTGACAATAAGTTTCCGAGCCAAATTCAAGGAGCAGGTTATGACCTATAAAGCCCGAAACGGTTTGGGCCCCACCTATCTTCATGATCGCATCTCCCTCTATGAACAGGCGTGAACTTTAAGATCTTTCAGGGAGGCCCTCCTTTTGCTCCCACCGCTGTCACAAGCATGGTTGGTGGGGACGAGAGAGAGGGCCTTCTCTGTGGTGGCCCCCCGCCTCTGGAACGCCCTTCCTAGAGAAATAAGACAGGCCCCTTACCTATCCTCCTTTCGTAAGAGCTTGAAGACCTGGTGGCTTAAACAAGCCTTTAAAAACGACTAGTTCTAGCTCAGCCCCAGATACTGTTGAATATGGCCATATCTTTTTCTACCAATTACCCAGGTCACTTCCTCCTATTAGGTCCTGGAAATGAACAGCCATAGACTGCACCTATTATTGTTGTTGCCTGCTATAGCATCGCACCTAATTTCCCGGGCCCTCTACAAATTGCACTAGCCTCGGCCGGACCTTTTAAATTGCCTTGAACAGGCAGGATTATTTTAAATATATATGTGCTATTGTGATTTTTTATGCTTATATTGTCTTAATTGTATGTTTATGTTGTTTACTTTGTATGTATTGATAATGTTACTTGGAAACCGCTCTGAGTCTCCTCGGGGAGATAAGAGTGGTATATAAATAAAGTTTTGTTGTTGTTCTTGTAAAGTCAGGACAGTAAATAAAGAACAACACTGTAAATAAAGAACAGCTGTTAGGAATTGTGGGAGTTGAAGTCCAAAACACCTGGAGGGCCAAAGTTTGCCCATGCCTGGCATAGACATTTGGTTCCAGGAAGAAGTCAAGAAGTTCCTTCTAATATTTAATTGAATTCGACTCTTCTATTACCCATACTCGCCGCATGCTTTGTATGTGATTGTAATTGTGACTACTCCTGTGGACTTCATTGTGTGTGCTAGCATCACTCTAAATATCTGGACTTTTGGGAGTTGAAGCCCAAAACACCTGGAGGGCCAAAATTTGTCCATGCCTGGCATAGATGAAAGCAAGTTACAGCAAAAAACTGTATAAAAAGTTAAATAACCACTACATATGTTTATGTAGGGCAACCCCTGGTAGTGCAGTGGGTTAAACTGCTGAGCTGCTGAACTTGCTGACCGAAAGGTTGGCGGTTTGAACCCAGGAAGTGTGGTGTGCTCCTGTTGTTAGCCCCAGCTCCTGCCAACCTAGCAGTTTGAAAATATGCAAATGCGAGTAGATCAATAGGTACCGCTTGTGCAGGAAGGTAATGGCACTCCATGCAGTCATGCTGGCCACATGACCTTGGAGGTGTTTATGGACAACACTGCCTCTTTTTGCTTAGAAATGGAGATAAGCACCATGGACACGACTAGACTTAATGTCAAGGGGAAACCTTTACTTTTACCTTTACTTTTTATTTAGATAGCCAAAAGCTATCTAAATAAAATTAGCGTGCCTTTGTCACTGCGTGAATGTGTGTTGAACATAGCCTTCCAGGACAGGAAGTTTCACAACCAGGTGGCAACCCCTGGGAAGTCTGGTCTGTGAATATGTAAATAATCCACTGAGGATCTTGGGCAGGCTTATATAGGGAGCCATGGTCTTTCACCTAGTCTGGACCCAAATCAGTAATCTTATCTCCCTGTCCGTGCATCCGCCCGACACGTGGGGCTGAGCACAGGTTTTTTGTTCCGGCCTAAACAATCTACCTTTTCAAAGGGCCTCCGCATAGGATTTGAGACCCGGTGGAAACTGAGAACTTTTGACATCTCAACAGAGCAGTGGGTGAAAATGAAACTTCGCTATTATTTATCGGAGTTGGATTAACCATCATGCTAAGAGCACAGGTCCTGTTACATAGTGGCTCTGTGGCGCAATGTAATTTATATCCGCCCTGTTGTATGGGGAAAGTCAGGTTACTTAAGTTGACCTCTTTTTGACATTGCCTAGACCATATGTATTGATGCGCATACAAAATTGCAGCAACCTGTGGGAATATTCCAGGCAGATGCTTAGCTCTGAGAACTTCGGCACTCACTGGTATCAGCATTTATAAGTTATTGAGGTGGTAAAAATAAAGCTGAACTACATGGACTAACTAGGTGATCATGTGATAGAGTGTTCTTCTATTTAAAAAACCATACACACCAAAATCCTGCAAGCCAGACAGAAGGCTAAGCTATAACTCTTCAATCTGACACATAGTTTTCTGAGTGGAGGGAACATTGTATGCCGAGGAACATTTAATAAAGTCTAACTGTTCAGTTTTGTCTCAGGGATGTAGCTAAGGATCGGGGAAAGTTATGACATTATTTCCTCCAAATAACAATTATTCCCCCATGAAATGTACCTTCCGTTGGGTTGCTGTGGCCATGTTCCAGAAGCATTCTCTCCTGATTTTTCGCCCACATCTATGGCAGGCATCCTCAGAGGTTGTGAGGTCTCTTGGAAACTTGGAAAATGAGTTTTATATCTGTGGAATGACCAGGGTGGGTGAAAGAACTCTTGTCTGCTTGACGCAAATGTGAATGTTGTCATTGGCCACCTTGATTAGCATTGAAATAGCCTTGCAGCTTCAAAGCCTGGATGGTTGCTGCCTAGTACCTTCAGTTCCCAAATTTGTTGCATTGCAGTGGGTTAAAACATCAGTTAAGCATTTGAAAATACAATTTGGTCATTCAAAGAAAAGGGGCAGGCAGAGTTATCTTGGAAACATGAACACAGGAAACGTAAGAGTTCCAGATGGGGACAACTTTCAGTGGATCATTCTCTGCAATGTCAGAAATTTGGGAAATTCATTTGGGGGTAAGATTTCTATTGGGAAGACTGTCTCCTCATTTTGCACTCTTCCCACATAGCTACATGCCTATTCTATATGTACCTAAAAAGAGACAAACACAATTTTATTTATTTATTTATTTCGGGATTTTACCCCGCTCTTCTCAACCCCCAAGGGGGGACTCAGAGCGGCTTACAGTACGGCACAATTCGATGCCCACATAATAACAATATAAAACCCCCAAACCCTTCAACAATTAAAATACATTAAAAATACATTAAAATACAGCTACATTAGCACCATACACATTCACAATTAGCACCATACACAATAAAAAGAGAAAATATGAGGACTCAGGTTGCATTTGCAAATTTAGAAATATACATGCATAAAGGAAAAGGTAAAGGTTTCCTTTTGACATTAAGTCTAGTTGTGTCCGACACTGAGGGTTGGCGCTTATCTCCATTTCTAAGCCAAAGAGCCAGCATTGTCCATAGACACCTCCAAGGTCATGTGGCCAGCATGACAGCATGGAGCACCCTTACATTCCTGCAGAAGTGGTACCTATTTATTTATTTATCATGTCAGAAGCAAGTTGAGGGTACATTTAAAATGCATTTAAAAACACAAACATTATGCTAAATTTCCTTTGACCAGAAGCTGGCCACTTGGAGTGCTTCTGGTGTTGCTGTGAGACGGTCCTTCATTGTGTATGTGGCAAGGCTCAGGCTGCATTGCAGTAGGTGGTCTGTGGTTTGCTCTTTTCCGCTTCCACATGTCGTGGATTCCACTTTGTAGTCCCATTTCTTAAGGTTAGCTCTGCATCTTGTGTTCAGTGGCTTCCAGGCCATCCACTCTTCTGTGTGCCCAGGAGGGAGTTTCTCATCCGGTCTCAGCCACTGATTGAGGTGCTGGGTTTTAGATTGCCACTTTTGGACTCTCGCTTGCCGAGGTGTTCCTGCAAGTATCTCTGTAGATCTTAGGAAGATGTTTCTTGATTTAAGGTGTTGGCATGCTGGCTGATATCTGAACAGAGGATACCTTTTGATCTACTCACATTTACATGTTTCCGAACTGCTAGTTTGGCAGAAGCTGGGGAGCTCACTCTGTCTGTGGATTCGAACTGCCAAACTTCCGATCAGCACGTTCTGCAGCATAGCGGTTTCAATCCGCTACACCACCACGACTCTTATACATGCATAGGTAGTAATAATTACTATACTTTAGACCAGTGTTTCCCAAACCATCTGGAGAACCAACGTTTGGGAACTACTATTCTAGAAGAATGTGACCACTGGACTTCTGCCTGCCCTTTCTTTCTGCTAACCAGGAATAACTCTTTATGGCCAACCTCAAGGCTTCTGTTCTTCCTTCCTTAGTTTCTTTATGCTTAAATATGACTTTGACCTTCATGTAGCAGATTGTCCTCTTGACACTCTTTCAAACAACCTAATGCAATGCATACTAGATGCAGCTTTACAATTTTAATGAGAAGTAGGCTTTAGTCTGAGCATTTTGTTGAGCTGATTATTTTTGTTTTAGAAAGAAGCCAAAAACATATTTGGATTCCCTATCTAATATCATCTGGTCTTGTCCTAGGGCACTTATTCCACTTACTCAAGCCATAAAGGACTTTGAGATAATGGAGATAACCACGCTTTAGTATTATTAGCTTCCTGTTACCCTTTAAGCAGCTATGGATTCTGAATAGAATTTGTGTGCCAAGGAACTCATTCTTATTTCATTTCTCTCCAAACTTGTTTGTTCAGCTAAGAGGCCTCAGCGCTCGCTCGGCAGGAGCATGGTCACCTCGTGGAAAATGTTGCGGAAGGTGTGTGTAATTGAAGGTTGATTTATTATACCACCACTTCGAGTGGGCAAAGTCTGTTGTAATCATTATACCCTTTGTCTTTGCCATAAAGCCTGGAGGTGGTGCTTTTTTTTCAACCGAAGGAGAACCGATGCTAAGAGATAAATGTCTTGGCCCAAGGTCACTCTGTGAGCTCATGCCAGAGGGTGGATTTGAAACCAGGCCTTTGCTTCATTAACCAGTGTTGATTCTGTAACTCATGAGCTCAATGCGAATCATTAGCGGCTCAGTGCATATATTCCTTGATTACTCCGTGCGAAGCTCACTCAGAGACTCTGCCAGCTTGATTTGCATACCTCCATTCTTTAGCTATTCATGGAGAAGGGCACAAATACCTTAAGGCAGAGGATCATGCAGCCATCCATATGTGATTGGACAGCAATTCCCAGCATTTTGGCTGTTGTGGCTAGGGCTGCTGGTATCTGTAGTGCAATCATATCCAGAAGACTGCATAATTCCCACTCTTGCTTTAAGGAATACAAATAATAATAATAATAATAATAATCATCATCATCATCATCATCTATGGCACAAGCCAGTCAAGATGGTCCCAGTGGTGATCGGCACACTGGGTGCAGTGCCTAAAGACCTTGGCCTGCACTTGAACACAATCGGTGCTAACAAAATGTATTTATTATTTATTTATTTACAGTATAAACCCCCCTTCTCAACCCCCCGGGGGGACTCAGAGCAACTAACAAAGGCAGCGATTCAATGCCACAAAGCAATACCACAGTATAAAATCATAAATACATACAGAGTTAAAACAGTAGCAACTATTTATAACCAAATTATCAAACAGTCATTGAATTAAAACAATACTTAGTCCACAAACCCATTGAAAGAACAATAAAACTGGATCCTCATATCTGGCGTATTGCCAATCCATTTCCAGTCAAAGTGCTGCTTTATGTTCATTGTCCAAAAGCCTGAACCCAAAACCAAGATTTTAGTTTCTTCCTAAACGCCAGGAGGGATGGGGTCGATCGTATTTCACTTTGAAGCACATTCTACAGACGGGGGGCTACAGCCAAGAAGGCCCTGTTTCTTGTCCCAGCCATCCGCATTTGCGATGTTGGTGGGAATGAGAACAGGGCCGCCCCGGATGATCTTAAGTTGTGAGGTGGGACCTAGAGGCAGATGCGTTCGGACAAGTAAGCTGGACCAGAACCGTATAGATCTTTATAGGTCAAAACCAGCACTTTGAATTACCATCTGTCAGCTGCAAAACGCATTATTTGCTGATACATCACACAGTCTTAGACACTTGGGAAGTGTCTGGCATGCAGGGGCGGTCCTACAAGGTAGGCCAAGTAGGCGGACGCCTAGGGCACCATCTGGGAAGGGGGCGCCATCCTGGCCGCATGGGGCGCCATCCTGGCCCTGCTGATGTTCTTCAGACAGCGCCGCAGCTGCCTGCTTTTGGGCCCCGGCCTTGTGTGCTCCGACGCCGCTTCTGGGCATGCGCGGAGGTTTTTGCGCAGGCGCAGTTGCTCCAGAGCTGAAGTTGAGCGCAGGAGCAACTGCACATCCGCGAAAACCTCCGCGCATGCCCAGTAGCTCCCTTGCGCTGAAGCCTGTAAGCAAAGCACTCCCTATCGGGCAGGCAGGGAGTGCTTCCCCTCTCCTTTGTCTCTCCCGCGCATTTGCAGGGAAGGAGAAAAGAATCAGTGAAGGAAGTGTAAGTGAAGGAATGAATGAAGGGCTTTCCTCCTCCTCTTCCTCTGTGACCTCTTCTCTCCCTCCTTCCTTTCTTCGGCTCTATTTCTGTCTAGACCTGAGGGGCCTGAGGCTATGAGGAGTTGTGGGAGTTGGAATCCAAAACACTTAGAAGGAGGGAGGGCCCAAGTTTGCCCAGGCCGCGCTGCCTTTATTCGACCTCATTTGAACATTTTGGCTGTTTTTCTATTTACATTTACATTGGGATCCTAATTTTGGACTTATGGGAGACTCCTATGAATTATGAGACGAGTGGTAGGTAATAGATTCTGATTTTGATGCATTTACATTGCATTTCTTGTTGATTATTATACAGTTCTGCTTAATATTGTCATACAATATAATAAAAATACAATATAACAATAGAATAATGATATATTTTATATTACATGTAATATTACAAACAATATTGCAGTATAGTGGTATTGTACAAAATAGTAATATATAATATTTTATTTTACTTTATTTTGGGTTATTTGAGTTTTATAGGAGTCATGAAAATATTTAGTAGATGATAATTTTATTGAAATAAATAATTTTATTTATTATTTTATAATAATAATATAATAGAATGTTATATTGTATTATAATGTCAATATATTATAATATAATTATATTGTAATGTAGTATAATCTAATTATGATATAATATAGTATGAGTATGGTATAATATATTGTATATACATTGATAGAATATAATACTACTAATGGTATTGTGATATTATAATTGTATATTTGTTTTACATGGGGGGGGGGGGAATAATGTTTTGGGGGCACCAAAGTAATGTTCGCCTACCATTTAAAATTACCTTAGACCGCCCCTGCTGACATGTGATCCAATACAACAGATAGCATAGTGATCTTGTTTGCTGTGTACTAATCTTGTTGTGTTTCAAATAATACTACTAATAATAATGATGATAATAATATATTTACATTTGGCCCTGTCTCCCCTGTGAGGATGCAGAGCAGATTCCAACAAACATTCAATGCCTCAATGACAATAAGTACAAATAGCCCAGAATAACCCCACATAAAATACATCTTGGCCTTTTCTTATTGCTTAAATTTGGCCTTTTCTTATGACTTAAAGTGACTTGGATTTTTACAAGACTGACATTCTGGATGAATTTGTTGTGTGTACCCCTGCAAAATTGCAAATTAAGTTCAAGTTATGTGCCCCCCTCATTTCTTCTCCCAAGGATATTACATTAGTGCTGATATACTAAGTTATCATTGATTCAGTGGAACTACAAATTGAATTTAGACCGGATTCGATATATCATTAAATATTCTATATAATCTTGCAGATTTTTTAGAAGCACACTATCTGTGCCCAGGATTGGATCTGTATATGAGTGGGCACTTGGCAAGTATCCTTTGGTGGACGCTTTCATACTCTCCAACATTGTACAGGGAAAAAAAAGGGAGTTGTGTAAACAACCAGCATTAGAGTGTGGTCAAGATGGCAAAGGTTATTAATAAAAAAAGAACATTTAAGTTAGGAGAGGCTGAAGCAGGGTTTTGGTTTTTTTTGGTGAGAAACTGCAAGTTGCTTCTGGTGTGAGAGAATTGGCTGTTTGCAAGGATTTTACCCAGGGGATGACTGGATGTTTTGATGTTTTACCATCCTTGGAGGCTTCTTTCATGCCCCTCATGGGGAGCTGGAGCTGACAGAAGGAGCTCATCTGCCCTTCCCCAGATTCAAACCTCCAACCTGTGGGTCTTGTACCGGCACAAGGGTTTGACCCATTGCACCCCTGGGGGCTCCTGAAGCAACTGAAGCAGTTGCTTTTGCATGAGTCTACTGGAAAGGGCAAGATCCCACCTCCTTCTTTCCCCTCTGCTGAATTATTTTTCATCTTTGAATTCAGTTTGCAGCCACTGAAGTAAGCTGATGACAAAAAGGGGAAAGTGGGAGGAAAAGAGAGAAATGGAATCATATTGCAAAACTGAAAAAAGGGACAACAAGGGTTTGGTCAGAACTCTTCCTACCAAATCAGATCAGTTGGAGGATATGTGCTCATTGACTTTGGAAGGTATTTATTTTATTTATTTATTTACAGTATTTATATTCTGCCCTTCTCACCCCGCAGGGGACTCAGGGTGGATTATAATGCACATGCACATGGTAAACATTCAATTTAAACATTCAAACATAGACATACAACATATATAGACAGACTCAGAAGCAATTTAACATTCCAGTGTTCTGGTGTCATTAGGGTATGCTTGATTCCAGCCACAGGAGAGATGTCGCTTCACCGTCTACTTGTGACACCGAGTCCTTGATGGAGTACTTCCTCATTCTTATGCATGCTGCTGGAAGGTTTTATGGTGTCTTAAATTAGTTAAATTAGCCTCCCCGCATAAAGCGGTACCTACATTTCCTGCTTGACAGATACAACTATCTTTTGGGCTGCATAGGTCAATAGTAAGCTAGACTATTAATGGTCGGGAGCTTACTTGGACCCAGACTGGCTTTGAATTCATGACCTCTCAGTCAGTAGTGATTTCATGCAGCTGGCTACTAACTAGGTGCGCCACAGCCCGGTATTGGCAACCAGGGTATACATTTACTTTTCTGCTGCCTTGTAAACTTTCCAGAGTATTCCTGACATAGTGTCATTGTGGAATTAAAATTATGACAATGGTGATTCCAGTCTGCTTTGTGAAGAGAGCCCAAGGAGTGCAATGCAGGGCCATGCAGCAGTAGGCGCTGCCAAGACTTTGTGACCCTGAAGTGTATGCCAAGGATGTATTGTTGAAGGCTTTCATGGCTGGAATCACTGGGGTGTTGTGGGTTTTCTGGGCTGTATGGCCATGTTCTAGAAGCATTCTCTCATTTCCCCCATCCTGGATATTCCACCCATTTTCCTAGTTTCCAATAGACCTCACAACCTCTGATGTAGGCAAAATGTCAGGAGAGAATACTTCTGGATCATGGCCATACAGCCCAGAAAACTCACAACAACCCTACGCCAGGGATCTCCAAATTGATGTTGGGTGCAGTAGCCCTTGCACTGGCTCTGCTCACTTCTTTTTCTAGGGCCAACTGTTGTGCCTCCCTCCAAATGAGCTTTGAAATGGCAAATGTTGCATGTTTTCCCACGGTGGCTGATAAAGCTGCTCTGTTGATGCTTCTCCTTCTTTTAGGAGTCAGCACCTGTTAAACCCATTAGGAGAATAAGTAAACAAATAACAGTTGCTGCATAGGAAGAGTTCGGTTAGGATGATGGTGAAATATCTGACTTGGCCACTGTGGTTCACACTCTGGTTACATCCCATATAGACTACTGCAACACGTGCTACGTGGGGTTGCCTTTGAAAACTGCTCGGAAGCTTCAAATGGTCCAGCGTGCAGCAGCCGGGTTGCTAACGGGAGCGGCACTCAGGGAGCACACAACTCCGCTGCTGTGCCAGCTCCACTGACTGCCATTTTGCTACTGGGCACAATTCAAAGTGCTGGCTTTAGCCTATAAAGTCCTAAACGGTTCTTGCCCAGCTTATTCATCCAAACGCATCACCTCCAATGAACCCATCAGAAACTTGAGATTGTCAGAGGAGGCACATCTGGCGGGGACAAGAGATAGGGCCTTCTCTGTGGTGGCCCCTTGGCTGTGGAACTCCCTTCCCAGGGATAATAGATCAGCCCCCTCCCTACTGACCTTTCGGGAAAAACTGAAAACATGGATTTTCGAGGAAGTCTTCGGAACTGCAGTATAATTTAGACAAACTTGAATCGGAAATTACCTAGGAACGGCTATGACGATGGAACGGATGAGGACTGAACATGAAGACATAGTTTTTAAAAATTCGTATTGCTTGTTGCTTTTGTGCATTTAAATGTTTTGCGATGTTTTTACTTTTTAATGCATGTATTTTATATATGGCATCAAATTGCGCTGACTTGTTCGCCGCCCTGAATCGCCTTCGGGCTGATATGGGCGGGGTAGAAATAATGTAAATAAATAAATAAATAAATAAATATCAGAGAATGTACACAAAATGGCAGCAGCAAGCAATAGTTACTTTATCTAACTGGCAGAAGTTACTCCATTTGGGTAGATATTTTGATGAATTATCCTGCTTTGGCCCCATGTCCCTATTTAGTAATCGCACGATCAGGATGCAGTCTTTACTATGGTATTACAATTAAGTTTTCAGTGTAAGCAACAGGCAATATCTTTTTTTGAGACTAAATAGTAATGTTTCATGAGCTTTACTGTGATAAGATTGGCTTGTATATTGGCTTGTGTCAACATCTTTTTGTTACTGTTAACACCATTATGATAAGATCACGCTGATGATTCGATATGCGTTAACTTGTAAGGTCTGACCTTCTTCATGCAGGAATATTCATGGCTTGAAAAAACAAAGTTTTCACAGTAGCAATTACATGTCTGTTGTTCTTATTTGCCGTCAAATTGATTATAAATGAGAGACCTCCAAGCTCCGTGGTCATCAGCTGTTGTGGTCTGGTTTTGCAGATTCAGGACTGTGATTTATTGAAAAATCTGTTTCTCAGGCTGTTTCTCTCTTTTCCTACTTGTTTGAACTAAGATTTATAATTTTTGCAATGAATCCCATCATCTTATTTATTTGTCGTGTCAGAAGCAAATTGGGTACAGTTATAATGTATTTAAAAACACAAAGTTAAAAACTTGGCATTATACTAAATGTCCTTTGACCATAAGCTGGCCACTTGGGGTGCCTCTGGTGTTGCTATAAGGTTCTCCATGTTCATGTGGCAGGGCTCATGTTGCATTGAAGTAGGTGGTCTGTGGTTTGTTATTCTCTGCACTTGCATGTTGTGGGCTCCACCTTGTAGCCCCATTTCTTAAGGTTAGCTCTGCATCTCATGGTGCCAGAGCACAGCTGTTCAGCACCCTCAGGGTCGCCCGATTTTCTGTGTGCCCAGGAGAGAGTCTGTGATCTGGTATCAGCCGCTGATTGAGGTTCTGAGTTTTAACCTGCCATTTTTGGACTCTCATTTGCTGGGGTGTTCCTGCAAGTGTCTCTGTAGATCTTCGGATTTTCTGTTAGCCATGGGATTTTTGTGTGCCAAGTTTGGTTCAATTCCATTTTGGGTTGAGTTCAGAATGCCCTATGATTGTAGGTAAACTATAAATCCCTGCAACTACAACTCCCAAATGACAAAATCAATTCTGCTCCAACCCCATCAGTATTCAAATTTGGGTGTATCAGGTATTTGTGCCAAATTTGGTCAAGTGAATGAAAATACATCCTGCATACCAGATATTTACATTACAATTCATAACAATATCAAAATTACAGTTGTGAAGTAGCAATGAAAATAATTTTATGGTTGGGGGTCACCACAACATGTATTAAGGGGTCATGGCATTAGGAAGGGTGAGAAACACTGGGCTTTCTGATATGAATGATCAGCAATCATTTCCCTCTTGTGCCAGGGACCAGCACTATATTTGCACCCATAAACTACAATTATTTTATTCTTTCCTGGAAATGCATAAGGGACCAGCAGCCAGTGGTTCAGGGATCGGTTCCCAGGGACTAGTGCTATAGGGCATGGACAGGAGGAAAATGAATGGATAGGGCTCTTTGAGTCCCTATGAAAATCACCTTGCTCATTGGTTTGTTCAGCTTGTGAATAGGATCCTCTCCCCCTTGCACAGCCTACCTCTGATTTCTGAGAATTGTCTGACTGGTGGTCAGAGTTTACTGTAGGCCGACAATGAGTTAAATGGTACTGCAATGCCAGAAACATCATCATTAAATTGCATTGCATCCCACCTACTGCGTTATTGCTAACATACTGTGTTATGTTAGTCCTCCTCTGATCTTAAAGCAAAAGTATGAATCCTGCTGTGGAGTTTTCAGAGGGAGCCATATAAACACATTAACAGGGACTTAAAATAGAGTTTCGACTGCATTTATGTCTTTTTTGTCTAAAGGCCTCTTAAAAGCAGTAGGGGGAAAGAGTGCTAGGTACAACCCTGAGGAAATGGGCCTCTCTTCTTTCAACTTATGGACATGGATGTGAATTCTGCCACGTTTTTGAAGGTGATAATAACTGGGGGAGCCATTGAAATCTGCAAGCATGTGAACAATTTCAACAGATAGGAGGAAACCATGAGAATAAACAGAATCTGGCTATCAGTTAAAAAAACACCCTCTAAAATCAGGACAGTAAATAAAGAGCAACACTCAGCAAACTGGGGAATTCCAGACAAGAAACAATAAGGGCCAGCTAATAATAATAATAATATAAAAATACCTCCCAACAAAGGATTCCTCCAGGCAGGATGCAACCAGACTTTGGAGCTGCAAGGCCATTCAGTGCTAGTCAAGGTGGCCAGTTGCAACATTCACACTTGCCTCAAACAGACAAGAGTTCTTTCTCCCACCCTGCACATTCCACAAATATATAAACCTTACTTGCCTAGTTTCCAACAGACCTCAGAGGATGCCTGCCATAGATGTGGATGAAATGTCAGGAGAGAATGCTTCTGGAACATGGTAATGCCACCCAGCAGAGGAAGTGTTGCTTCAAATCTTTTTTCTTTATAATATATCAGCTATAAAACTATTATAGGATTTCATTGTATGGACACACCGTTTGGTGTGCAGTCTCCTGGACTTGTCCCTGCAGTTGCATTTATCCAATTTGCAAAAAATATAATCTCTTTAGACATGTTTATGTCCTCTAGCCTGACTCTGTAGTATTCCTCATTTCAATAAATAGGGTTAGCTATTGTCTATATTTTTGTGTATGCATGTCAATGGGTGTATAAGTTCTATATCAGGCATTGGGCAGCCTCCAGCCTCCAGGTGTTTTGGCAAAGAAGGCTGAAGAGCTCTCCGCCAGCCCTTCTCTTCCTTTTTGGTGTTGGTGAACTACAACTTTCAGAATTCAAAAACAGCCCCCCCATCCCCACTAGTATTCAATGTTGGCCATGTAGGTAGCGTGCCAAGTTTGGTGAAGATCTATTGTGAGCTGAGTTCAAAGTGCTCTTTCATTGTAGGTTAATTATGAATCCCAGAAACTACAACTCCCAAATGTCAAGGTCTATTTCCCCCAAATTCCACCAGTTTTCACATTTGGGCATATTGAGTATTCGTACCAAATTTGGTCTAGATCCATCAATGTTTGAATCCACAGTGCTCTCTGTAATTAGGTGAACTATGATTCCAAAACTCAAGGTCAATGTCCACCAAACCTTTCCAGTATTTTCTGTTGGTCATGGGAGTTCTGTGAGCCAAGTTTGGTACAATTCCATCGTTGGTGGAATTCAGAATGCTCTTTGATTGTAGGTGAACCATAAATCCCTGCAACTCCAACTCCTAAATGTCAAAATCAATCCCACCCCCAACCCCACCAGTATTCAAATTTGGGCGTATTGGGTATTTGTGCCAAATTTGGTCCAGTGAATGGGAATACATCCTGCATATCCAATGTTTACATTGTGATTCATAACAGTAGCAAAATTGTGGTTATGAAGTAACAACAAAAATAATTTTATGGTTGGGGTCACCACAACATGAGGAACTTTATTAAGGATTCACAGCATTAGGAAGGTTGAGAAATACTGCCTTAGTACTGCCTAGTGTGCCGTGAGCGATCACCTGGTGTGCATCAAACACGTCACACGACTAGAGTATCAAATTCTATATTTCATATTTATACATAACACAGTCATGGAATATACAGGTGTATCATATGTACTCGGGTACGTTGTATACAGGATATAGGGGGGGCATGTATGACACATATAACAACCAAATAATATCAAAAGCGCAACTCCCCACAGTCAATATAAAGAAACTCCGAGTTCAAGTATTTGCTTCCATGAACCGTGAAGTCCAAACAGCTGGTGATACAAGGACAAAGGAGGCAGAAATAAGCTCCAAATAATAAGTTCAAAAGCTGGCCGACGGGCTGGCGTGCCAAAACTTTCGGGGCCCTCCCCGTTCGCCCGGGCGGGGCTTTCTCAAGGCCATAAATGATGGTTCCGTAGTCCCAATATCTGAAGGAAAATATCATATGTATATCACAATACATTATAGTAGTCTACAGACAAACCCAATATGTTATATACATTAAAGGTAACATACCATTCAGCGAAGCGTTCAGGCTTAACCTTACTCGGGAAGCAAGGTGACCATAAAGGTAAGAAAGGAAGGATCAGATCACCTGGTGTGTCACGGGAAAACCTCTCTTCCCCCCTTTGTTCCCCCTCCTGCCGAACTCCTGCTGCTGCTGCTTGTGGGGGGAGGAGGAGGAGGAAGGGCCGAGCGGCGGCGAAGAAGAAGGGGCAGGGGCGCCGCCTCCTTCGGCCGTTTTCGTGTTTATGTGTACCAACTATTACTACATTTGGCATTGGCTGGATGTGATAGTCTTTCTAGTGACTGTGTAACAACTCCCCTGTTCACCAGTTATACACGAGGGACTCGTCTAATGCCCACCTGGAATGATACAGGAGCATATATATTGAAGGTGGAAACCTCATTATTGTTCCATGAGGTGTATTGATGCATAAGAACAGTACAAGTGGACTGCTTTGAAGCTATATGGACACATTTTTTCTAAACACACACAGAGAGATACTGACAGCTGTTGAGCAAGGCCTTCGTGTGTGTCTTTCTGCCATTCCTGCCAGGATATCTATGTTGTGTTCATTGAAACAGGCCCAGGTTTCACACTGAGTGTATAAATACATTTAAAAACATATTAACTATATGTATTACTGTGTTAGAGTGTCATTTTCAATCAATCAATCAATCAAAACTTTATTACGGTCACAGACCAGCACAAAGCGGGCACAAGCGCCCCAAGAGGAGAAGGACAGCTCCCCAGTAAACAGTTATTTAAAATCAGACTAGAAATCAGTATAAAATATATTTTAAAAGACAGGATATTGTTGCCTTACGATGTCAATCATCACCCGTCTGATAGTAAAGGCAGCAGCACAGAACTTAGCAACAATGTAAGTCATTGCAGTGTTAGAGTCCGAAAGCAGCAGGGTGGAATAACATCTTTCACTGCGCCCCGGGTACTTTAAAAGCCATGGTCCAATGAGATTGGATCTAAGATCTCTGTAGAACATGCATTGAAGAAGCACGTGCCATTTTGTGTCGTTTTGATTGGTGGTGTGCCCCAGTATTTTGTAAATGTAAAAAGTGTGCTCAAAAAAGGTTGGGAAACACTGCCTTAGTACATTATAGTTCCAATGGGAATTTATATGGGTTAAAGAATTTGAATAGCAGATCAGGGAAAGATCTTTGCTGGGACACCAGAGGATCTGTTCCTGCGAGCCGGCACAGACAATGCAGGGCGAGTTAGCTGTGCATTCAGTCAAAGAATGCAGCAGGAGGATACTGGGCATATGATCGGTCATAAAAGAGCTGCTTTGTAACCATGATCTGTAAGGGAAATAATTCTCTTCCAAACAGTCAGCCTGTCTCTGTGCCTGGTTCCTTTCTTGTTCATTGTTGATCTCTTCCAGATATGCCCTTGTGCCACGTCTCTCAATGCATTTTACAGAGTTTAAAAAAAGTCTTTTCTTCAGTTTGTGAATTACTTCAAGCTTTTCTTTGTTATAGGAGTTAGTAGCTCAAGTAGCAGCAATACATTGCAAAGTGATAACACATAAATTGTGTTGAATGCCCAGGCATCAGTGTATACTGGGTAGAACAAGGAACTGTTATTGGATGAGTGGGTAGAAAAGAATGTGATGAAGAGTGAGAGCTAACGTGGCGTGTGTGTTTGTGTGTGGAATATAAAAGCCAGAGAAACCATCAAAATGGTATCATGAAGAAATGCACATGACTTTTCAGGGAACCACAGAAGGCAGGTTGATATTGCTGGAAGACTGGAGTTTCCCCAGGACAGAATGATTTATAGATGTGGTTTGAAGCATGGGTTTCCCAGGCCGAAAACCTCTTTGCTTCATGGAAACCACTTGCTGCTTTCTACGTGGCAAACACACCTGTCTCGTAATGTAAGATTTAGGCCTTAACACACCCTGGCTTTTGAAAAGACTAATTTTCTTTGCCGCCGCTCCTTTTCCGAACATGATTTTGAGATGCTCTGTAACCATGATTGTAATCCACGATATAATTATGTCAACATAATTCCTGGGTTTGTGTGACTTCAGGCTAGAATACTATACACAGAATTTCTGTTGCTTTTCATTTGCTTTGCTCTTCGAGTGTTTTGACTTTTTTGCCTTTCAAAGATGGAGTTGAAATGTTGGAAAGACTTGCAAGGAATCATTGAGTGATAAAGGCCAGAAGGCAAATCATAAAAAAGAAGACTTGGAGAAGTTGGGTGTGTTTTGCTTTTATTGGGGCAAGGAGAAAGTACAGAACCGATAGTCACCAAAGGGTAGCTATAAAGGAACTAGATAGGATTTTCAAGTGTAAAGATATCTTGACCAACCATGCAATTGTATTTTAAAATTCTATGCATGGTTGTGAAAGTTTTTTAACGTGTCGGGAGCGACTTGAGAAATTGCAAGTTGCTTCTGGTGAGAGAGAATTGGCCATCTGCAATGATGTTGCCCAAGGGATGCCTGGATGTTTGATGTTTTACCATCCTTGTGGGAGCCTTCTCTCATGTCCCCACATGAGGAGCTGGAGTTGATATAGGGAGCTCAACCCGCTCTCCCCAGATTCGAACCGCTGATCTGTTCATCAGCAGTCCTGCTGGCACAAGGTTTTAACCCATTGTGCCACCGGGGGCTCCAGCTGGACAGTGAAGAATATACCGAGAGGAGGAGAATCAAGACATTTGAATTGTGGTACTGGAGGATCACGGACACGCTACAACATGGGCTTCCAGAATGACTGCTAAATGGGTTGTAGAGCAAATCAAAGCTCAAATCTTTCCAAGATGCCATCATGACCAAACTGATCCTTTTGTACATTGGCGATATAGTGAAATGGCATGACTCAAAAATACAATAATGCTGGGGAAAGTTGGAAAGTAGGAAGGAATAGGAAAAGAGGGGGCCATATTACAGCTGGATTCACTCAACAATAAAAATTATATTAACAACACTTTATTTATATTCCACCCTTCTCCTTGAGCGGATTACAGCATATAAACAGACACAGACAAACATTCAATGCCTTGTTACAATGAAATACAATGAGAAACAAATACACAGAAAAAGGCAAAGCCTTCTCCTTTCTTTTCCGGCTCTGGAGGAAGTGCTCATCTCCGGCTCTAGGGGAAGTGCTTTTTTCCATTTCCGAGCAGAGAAGCCTGTGTTGTCCATTGATGCCTTCTGTTCGTGTGACTGGCATGACTGCTTGGAGCGTGATTTTGCCTTTTCCTGCTGAAACGGTACCTATTGATCTACTCACATGTTTTAGAACTGCTAGGTTGGCAGGAGCTAGGGCTAACAGCAAGAGCTCAACCTGTCCCACAGATTCGAACTGCCAACCTTTACGTTAGCAGTTCAGCAGCAAAGGGTTTAACCTATTGTGCCACTGTGGCCTATTGTGCCATTGTGCCAAGTTAGCTATATCCCTGAGCTTGTGTGACTTTGGGGGGAGGGGGGTGGTCTCTTATTGATAGTTGAATCCAACTTGACAAAGCTACCGTTTTGTTCAAGTCACCTGAACTCCCTGGTATGCCCCCCTTTTATGTACAGAGACAAATTGGAAATGAGAGACAAATTGCAACTGGTTTTGAATATGTATGTGGAAGCATCTTAGATATTTATTTATTTATTTATGTCATTTATATTCCACCCTTCTCACCCTGCAGGGGACTCAGGGCAGATCACAATGCACATATACAGGCAAACATTCAATGCCATTGGCATACAACATATATAGACAGACATAGAGGCAATTTAACATTCCAGAAATCAGTTAAATTTAGCCTCCCCACACAAGTGGTGCCTAAATTTCCTACTTGACAGATGCAACTGTCTTTCGGGTTGCAAAGGTTGACAACGAGCTGCACAAATTGGTCAAGAGCTCACCCTGACCCGGGCAGGCCTCGAACTCATGACCTTCTGGTCAGTAGAGATCTTATGCAGCTGACACCCATCCAGCTGTGTCACATTACCTTTACTTGAAGGTAAAGGTTGTGACAGGAAAGTTATTTTGCAAGACATCCAAGTTTCCAGTGACAGTTACTGAGCAATTTGAAGTATTTATTCAAACTTCCTTCTTCCTGCACCCAAACACAGGAAAACCCCAGAGAGGAAACAATCAGGGACAGCTAATCACCTCTCAACAAAAGATTCCCGCAGGCACTAACAAGCCACACCAAAAAACTACCAGGCCATCAAATGCTAATCAAGGTGGCCAAATGAAACATTCACATTTGCCTCAAGCAGACAAGAGTTCTTTCTCCCACCCTGGACATTATTCCACAGATATATAAACCCAAGTTTTCCTAGTTTCCAACAGACCTCACAACCTCTGAGGATGTCTGCCACAGATGCAGGCGAAATGTCAGGAGAGAATGCTTCTAGAACATGGCCATATAGCCTGAAAAACCTACGAGAACCCAATAATGAAGGTCATTCCACTTTCTCCAATTCTTTGTAATAGAGTCATAGACATTTTCCCTGTAACTTCTGCACAGATCTATTAAAATTTGTCCTGACCATTATTGAGTTCTACACAAGTACATACTAGGCATGTGCATTTTGGGGGTGGGGATTGTGACCAGTTTCACTGAGACCCCCTGACCTGCTTTTTGTAAGCCTCCTGAAATTGGGAGGGTTGTTTTCAGTTCTTTCATTTTGGGGCATTATTATGGGAGGGGAGCTTCCCACCCTTTGGTTCCCCTTACCAGCATGCGTTCTTATTACCTGGCACCTGCTGTTTCTACTCTAGAGCAAGAGAAGCTCTTGGCTGTAGGCACTGGCAGGTGCGCATGCTTTCCGGGCCTGCCTGCATGCCCCTCCACGCACGCACTCTCCTTGAAAAAAGAGAGAGAGAGAGAGTGTGGCGGTGCATGCAGGCAGGCCCTGAAAGTGTTTATGCCTGCCAGTGCCTGCAGCCAAGCACCTCTTACTCTAGAGCAGGGCTGTCCAACAGGTGGCCCTGGGGCCGTACACAGCCCCCGAGCCCCTTCCCTACGGCCCCCTAACTTGTTTTAATAAAATACAAATAAAAAATAAAGAATAATAATTAAAAAAATATCTACTTCCGGGTTTAGGCAAGCATCGCGAGACTACGGCAGCCACAGACGGGATTTTGAGGGAGGTCGAAATCCCGTCTGTGGCTGCGTAGTCTCGCGATAGCTGCCGAAATCTCAGGTCCCGCGGGATTTGCGGCCGGCCTGGGTGCGCGCCTCCTCCTCCCTCGCGGCTGCTTCCAGGCCAGCCCCCATTCCCTCAGAGAGAGGGAGGAGGGGAGTGAGGCAGGGAAAGCCCCTCCTGGCTCCGTCCTCTTCCTGTGGAGGGCCCTCGCTTCCCGCCCTGCGGATGGGAGAGCCGCCGCGCCCGGCCTGAGCTTGGCCTCGGCTCCAGCAGGGCTCTTGGGGGGATGGTGTTGGTGTTGGCGCTTCGGCCCTGTGGCGGGGCTCCCGCAGTATGGGTAAGGAAGGGCCTGGCTCGAATCAATCAATCTAAAAACAGTGGGACGTTGGGTGAGGGGGGGAGGGGTCCCTCAGTGGTGGTTTCCTTGGCGACGCTTTCTTCCCCTCCTCCACGCCCCTCCCCCTTGTTGTGCTGCCTTCCCCCGCGTGCAGGGCGCAACGTGGCTTCCTTTGCGCCTGCCCCGCGGCTTGTTTTCCCTTCAGGGAGGGAGGGAGCTCTTTGGGCCTCCTCCACCCGCCTCTGGGAAAGGAGGCCCCATCAAGCCCTGCGACGGCATTGAGGTGTTTGGGTTTTTTTTTGGTGTGTCCCAATTTGAGTGTGGACTCAAATAACTCAAAGGTATTAGGAAACATTCCGCCAAATCCACCAGTGTTCCCATTTGGGTATATTGAGTATTCATGCCAAGTTTGGTCCAGATCCATCATTATTTGAGTCCACAGTGCTCTCTGGATGGAGGTGAACTACAACTCCACAACTCAAGGTCAATTGTAAGTTAATTGGAGCCGGGGAGGGGGCAGAGCTTGGTAGGGGGTGGAGCCGGGGGTGGAGGCAGACCCTTCGGCCCCCCAGGTGATCAGTGAATGGAATTCTGGCCCTTGGGCCCATAGAAGTTGGACAGCCCTGCTCTAGAGTAAGCGGCACTCAGCTGCAGGAGGGCACGCCTTGCCACACATGCCCCGCCACACTCTCTGAGAGTGCATGGGTAGCGGGGCATGCAATTAGGCCTGGAGCGCGCCTGCAGCAGAGCTCTGAGCCTGCCTGCCTGCACTTTCTTTCCAAGGCAAGGAGACAAGTTCGGATGCACATGGGAGCAGGCTTTGTGTCGAGCAGATTTTTGTGTAATGAATAGGCTTCCTGTTTCTTGCTTCCGAAGAAACAGAAGACACGAAAGAAATGGTAGAAGTGAATTTCATGCACGAGCCTAGTATATACAGTAAGGAAAAGTTACTTTTAGTTACATAAAAACATCTGAATATGACAAATGTCAACTTGCTGTTCCGTCAGCACCCACAATATAACATGAACCAATAGCATAAGGTTACACTTGAAGAGTGGGATATTCTGGCTCTGCCATTTAGTGTGTTGATAAGGTAACTTGACAAGGTACAGCTAACCCCAAAAGGTGTGACATTTTCCTTCCATTTGGTTGCCGTTAAAATGTAATGTAGCTGTATCTTTGTTATTGAGGAAAGCAGCTAAACTCTCATCAGGCACCGAGTCTTTCTAAGCTCCAGTGGAAGAATATTAGTATGAACATAATTATCTTGCTTTTAATGCATCCAGATCTGAAAGCTTGATTTGCATAGCCAAGAGAGCTGGTTTCATAAGTGGGAGGGCAAGAGAGGCTTTCTTTCTGGGTAACTCTAATATTTGTGTTCCAGTGTTGACCAACACACTCTAGTTATTAATGGAGCGGCTGTTCTCTACTTCTCTCTGTTTCCGTCTCCCTTCCCTCCCCTTCCACGTGCTCCCTCTCTTCCTTCCTTGCTTGCTTCCTTCTCTGCCTCTTGCATACGTATGTTCTCTGCGTATGTCTGCTGTTCTGACTTCAGTGGCTGCAAAGGGAGTGGTATTTCGACCGGGTCTTTTCATTGGACACAGTGAACACTACCCATATAGGTTTCTCAGCTGACTGACGTTCCTTTGGTGTGTTTGGCAAGAAGGGTTTCCCTTCAGGTTTCAAAAGCAACCTTTCAAAAGACAATCGGCGTAGTTCCCCCACAGTGAGCTGGAATTTCTTTCTAGAGGATCCTCAGATCGTGACAAAGTTCTGAACTTTGCTTTGCGCATGAAAAACAGCCGTAAATATTGTGTACATAACTTGTAAGAGGGGAGCTATATTCCACAGCTCACGTGATTTCGGAGAGGAGGCAAAGTCAGGAGAAGAGCTTATATAGGTATCTAGAAGAGGAGAATCAACAAATATGCCTGGACTGTATAATTAGTGAGACATTTAATGGGATTATTTGACAATATCTAGATTACAAAAATTAAATGTTGCTCAACAGCAACATTTCGAAAGGCATAATCACTCTGATAAGCTGTTGACATGGAAACTGGGAAAGAAAAAAAACATATTAGTTCACTTGAGTTAATAATTCCCATAGTGACAGAATACATTTTATGAGAGTTTTATCAGAATTTATGAAAAATTGTATTTTTAAAAATCATATCAGAAGTGAATTGAGATTATACTGCAAGTTGCTTCTGGTGTGAGAGAATTGGCCATCTGCAAGGACGTTGCCCAGGGGGTACCTGGATGTGTTACCATCTTGTGGGAGGCTTTTCTCATGTCCCCACATGAGAAGCTGGAGCTGACCGATGGGAGCTCACCCCATCTCATGGATTCAAACAACTGACCTTTCGGTCAGCAGTTCAGCTGGCACAAGGTTTAGCCCATTGCGCCACTGTCTGGATAAGCAATAATATTTTAAAAATTCATACTGAGATATTTTAAGTTTGTTAATAATCCTTTTCCATCTGCTCATCCACAGAAAACCATATTTAATAAGCTTCTGCACTATAAGAGGGTTTCACAGGACCAGTTTTTCTTTTTTAAAATATAGTGTTTATTCATTTTTTAAACATACATACACAAAAATAAAAGATATACTGATTATATAAAGACACATAATCATACATACCAAACCAAAAAACAAAAACAAACAAAAAAACCCTAAACACAAATCAACTAAAAAGGTGGAATTGGGGAATTTATGGGGATAGAGGGGTGGGGGTTTGGGGATTTGGGGGTTTGGATAGAAAGGGGGGGGGATAGGGAAGGGTACCTAGAAGTGGGGTAAAATTAGAACCAGTTGTTCTTGTTGCAATGGTGTAGTAATGGAGAGGCCGCAGACCATATTTTAGTTCTTGTGGACCACTGGTGGTCCACGAACCACAGGTTGGGAACCACTATTGTATAAAAGGTAAAGGTTTCACCTGACATTAAGTTTAGTTGTGACCGACTCTGGGGGGTGGTGCTCATCTCTATTTCTAAGTTGAAGAGCCGTCGTTGTCCATAGACACCTCCAAGGTCATGACTGCATGAAATGCTGTTATATACTATTTTATATCAAACATGAATTTTGTGTTCTGGCGTGGGCTTCACCCCCTCACATCTCATTGCATACACATTTGAAAATATAAGTATTCCAAAATCTGAAAAAAATTATCCAAAATACTACTGCCTCAAGCATTTCTGATAGGAAATATACAACCTGCATTAATTTTTTAATGATTGTACAAATACTTATTAAAATATACTGAAATAAACAAAATGAGAATGAATTGTCAATATATGGAAAGAACAGGAGCAACATCTGTGCATTTCTGTTTAGTCTGGATGTGCCCTATTATAGTTATGCAGTACACTAACTTTATTTTTTTTGGGTAAGATAGTTTTTATTTTAAAAATCCAAGGTTGTGATGAAACTCCAGAGCCGAAAGGTGGCAGTGCACCATCTCTTTAATGCTTCACGGAGAAGCAGCTGCGATTTCTCTGAGTCTGGAAATCTGCTTTTAAATTAAAATAACTGGAGGCTTTCTTCACACGATGAAAGGAAGTGCCTGTTTGCTTCTAGGGTGCAAACTGCAGGAAACCTCCCTTAGGTGAATGTTCCCATTGGAATGTGTATACTCATATATTTTTAGCATATGTTTCTGGGATTTCAAAATCTATATTTTTAGCATGTGTAGTACAGGGGAGGATTAGTAACATTGCAAAGAAACTATGATATAAAAGTTGAACTTGAATTAGGGCAATGTTTCTCAACCTGAGGATCGGGACCTGGGGGGTCACAAAGTCCATCAGAAAACACTGTGTTTTCTGTTGGTCATGGGGATTCTGAGTGGGAAATGTGGCCCAATTCTATCGTTGGTGGGGGTCAGAATGGTCTTTGATTGTAGGTGAACTATAAATCCCAACAAATACAACTCCCAAATTTCTTGGTCTATTTCTGCCAAACTCCACCAGTGTTCACATTTGGGCATATTGAGTATTCGTGCCAAGTTTGGTCCAGAGCCATCATTGTTTGAGTCCAGAGTGCTCTCTGGATATAGTAAACTACAACTCCAAAAATCAAGGTCAATGCCCACCAAACCCTTCCAGTATTTTCTGTTTATCATGGGAGTTTTGTGTACCATGTTTGGTACAATTCCATCGTTGGTGGAGTTCAGAATGCTCCTTGATTGGAGGTGACCTATAAATCGCCGCAACTACAACTCCCATATGACAAAATCAATCTCCCCCAACCCCACTAGTATTCAAATTTGGACATATCGGGTATTTGTGCCAAATTTAGTCCAGTGAATAGAAATGCATCCTGTATATCAGATGTTTACATTATGATTCATAACAGTAGCAAAATGACCATTACGAAGCAGCAAGTAAAGTAATTTTATGTTTGGAGGTCACCACAACAAGAGGAACTGTATTAAGGGGCTGCGGCATTAGGAAGGCTGAGAACCACTGTGTTAGGGAGATAGGAAGATAGTCTTCTTCTGTATTCTTACTGTCTTAGTATATTTGAAGACAAAGTAACATAACCCCAATGGTAATATTGTGAGCTCTTTGGAGGAAGTGCAGGTTAAACTAACGGGATTAATAAATAAACACATATCTTCTTGCAAACTTCTCAGAATCCTAGGTTCTGAGGAATGTTTTGCTTGGCATAGTAGAACAAAAGCTTTTTAGCTTTGAGGTGACCTTTGGTTTTTGAAGTGGAATTGCTTAGGAAGCAGGTGCAAGCCAGACAACCGGGAAAATACTCTGCATGTCATTCATAATTAATGTATATAATTTATTTCCATGGATCCAGGTAGCTTTTGGATAAATGTATGAAGTGGCATATTATAAATCTAAGCTAGTGTAGACTGAGAAACCCCAGCCTTGCAAATTCAGACACCAAGTGGTTTTCGTCTCTTGGAGTAATGTAAAAGTTTGAAAGTAAATACTCCAACAAATTTCACACTTCCAAAATGTTTTGCTTCAATGAAAGAGTTGGAAAAGACTGCAAGGGCCATGCACTCTAACCCCATGCATAGAATCCTAGAGTTGGAAGAGACCTCGTGCGCCATCCAGTCCAACCCCCTGCCAAGAAGCAGGAAAATCGCATTCATAAGCACCCCTGACAGATGGCCATCCAGCCTGTTTACAAACTTCCAAAGAAGGAGCCTCTACCACACTCTGGGGCAGAGAGTTCCACTGTTGAACGGCTCTTACAGTTAGGAAGTTCTTCCTCATGTTCAGGTGGAATTTACTTTCTTGTAGTTTGAAGCCATTGTTCCGACTCCTAGTCTCCAGGGCAGCAGAAAATGAGCTTGCTCCCTCCTTCCTATGACTTCCTCTCACATCTTGATACATGATCGTCACAATGTCTCCTCTCAGCCTTCTCTTCTGCAGGCTAAACTTGCCCAGTTCTTTAAGCCGCTCCTCATAGGGCTTGTTCTCCAGACCCTTGATCATTTTATAGGAGTCCCCACTGCCAGATAATGTGGGATAAACAGAAAACCTGGGATCAGATCCCAGGATATAGGCAGGGGTGGTCTAAGGTAATTTTATATGGAAAGCAAACATTATTTTGGCGCCCCCCAACATTATTTTGACGCCCCCCATGTAAAACAAATATACAATTATAATATCACAATACCATTAGTAGTATTATATTGTATCAATGTATATACAATACATTATAGTACATACTCATACTATATTATATCATAATTATATTATACTACATGACAATATAATTATATTATAATATATTGACATTATAATATAACATTCTATTATATTATTATTATTATAAAATAATAAATAAAATATTTATTTAAATAAAATTATCCTCTACTAAATATTTTCATTACTCCTATAAAACTCAAATAACCCAAAATAAAGTAAAATAAAATATTATATATTACTATTTGCCTGCACAGTTATTTATTTATTTATTTAAAACTTTTGCACCCCGACCTTATCACCTCTATTGAGGGACTCAGACCGGCATAACAGCAAAGATTCAATGCTATACAATTTAAAAACAACTAGAACAACATATTAAAATACATAAAAACTCGGAGGCTCAGTTGCGCCTGTCTCTCCTTGATGCTCCCGGACGGCTTACAGGCTTCTGTGCACAGGAGCTACTGGGCATGCACGGAGGTTTTCGCACATGCGCAGTTGCTTCTGCGCTCAACTTCAGCTTCGGAGCAACTGCGTTTGCGCGAAAACCTCTGCGCATGCCCAGAAGCGACATCGGAGCGCACAAGGCCGGGGCCCAAAAGCAGACCGCCTCAGCGCTGCCTGAGGAACATCGGCAGGGCCAGGACGCTGTCTGGTGCCGGCGCCCGGGGGAATTCGTCCCTTCCCAGATGGCGCCCCATGCGGCCACTTCCTTGGCCTACCTGTAGGACCGCCCCTGGATATAGGGCCAGTCTGGAAGGGCTCTAAGCCATACATGAGGGTTTAGCAAAGAAAGAAAACACAGACTAAGTTTTCTTTGTAAACAAATATGAAGTAGCTCTACTTGAAAATACAGAAGGCTTCATAATACCTCATATTGAGAGGCTTAACATGTACCTTTTGAACATGGAGAAGAGATAGATTGAGTTTGAGTCAAAGTGAGAGAGAGAGAGAGAGAGAGAGAGAGAGAGAGAGAGAGAGAGAGAATCATAGAATCATAGAATCATAGAATCATCAAGTTGGAAGAGGCCATCCAAGAAGCAGGAAAGTCGCATTCAAAGCACTCCCAATAGATGGCCATCTTGCCCCTGTTTAAAAGCCTCCAAAGAAGGAGCCTCCACCACACAAATGAATTTAGACTAAATGCAGACTAACCTTCTCATTGCATCCATCAGGGCTACTTGAAATCCAGCTCAAAGGGTTTAAAAACAGGTTTTTGGGATATATGGGAAAAGCAGATTGCCTCTCTTTTTATTTCCCTTGAATTCCTTACATTCCTTACTGTAAGGACCAGAAGAATACTTCTTCTGGTCCTTACAGTTTGGAACAATATCAAGTTCTTTGTAACAAGTAATATAGTTACTTGTAACAACATACAGTATTAAGTGTGGGAAGAAATGAGGTCATATATTTGAAATGTAGCTCAATACATGGGGACATTATCCCAAACTGCATGTGCAGACTTTGAATGGAGGGGCCATAGAACCCCAACCCATCCATTCCTCAAAATCCTGCAACTCTCAAGGGTTACTCTCGAGAGTAACCACCCCAGCTGGGCAGGTATCAGAAAAACTCCTTAAATGCACTTCTATCCACTTACCCATTCTTGTTGGCAAGCAGCAAAATAGATATGTGCAGAAATGATCTTCAACAGTCATTAAGAAAAACCTTATATTATAAATGATTTGTTCCACTATCTCTTCTAGAATAGCCTGATTCACAACCTGCGGTTTTTAGGGTGAGGACCTCTTTCTACCCAGACAGATTCTTTGCATGTAGGGATAGATTTTGCGTCGTAATCAAGGGAGAAATACAAGTGCCTAAGACTTTTGCTCAGACTAGAAATTCCACACCATCTGTTCCAGCTGTTGTTCAGCTGCATTTTTAGCAAGCAACTGCTTTGCTGCTTAAAAAGAATCACGTGTGTATAGAGACACAATGACTACAGGCAAGAACTACCATGAAACCTGTTACTTGGCGTATAACAAAACACCCATAAGTGGTGCTGAATAATTTAGTGAACACAATTCATTCCAGGGGAAAGGGGTTTTTGTTTGTGTGTTGGCTGTGCACACATGTGAGAGGTTGGCATTTGGTTTTTAGTTGCTAAATGCTCACTCATGATGCAAATGGCATCTGCTGTACATGCTTGAAAAGTAGGTTGCTTTTGTGCTGAGTTTTTTTTGAATGATTTTCATCTTTGCCATTGAGACGCAGGTTCTTGCATGCTTTTTTATAATCTTGTATGTATCTGTGTACATGGACAGTGGATATTTTTATGCACAGCTATTGGGAATTGATTAGAATACAAAGCACCATTGAAAAGGGAATGTTAGCCAAAGGGCCATAGTAAGCATCCAATTCATATATAAGTAATATATACATGCAAGAAAGCTTATCTATATAATGCAATTGACAATAATAGAAAGGAGCTGTCATACAGAAACTATCTATCAGGTTTCACTGTCTGACAGCTCCGGCTTCTCATGCAGGACATGAGAGAAACCTCCCACAGGATGGTAAATCATCCAGGCAACATCCTTGTCGGCGGCCGATTCTTTCACACCAGAAGGGACTTGCAGTTTCTCAAGTCACTCCTGACACACACACACACACACACACACACACACACACACACACACCCCTTGAAAAATAATGTGGTTTTTTTTTGTTATTATGAGTTTTCAAGTTTTTTCTGACTTATGGTGATCCTAAGGCAACTTGTTACAGGGATTTCTAGCGGAGAGATGCCTATAGTAATCCATTGAGTTTTTATGGCTGAGCAGGGATTTGAAACCTGGTCACCAGAATTGTAGTCCAACACTGAAACCACAATGCCGCACTGACTCCTGAATTCCAGATACTGGTAGTTCTTCTGTTACTTTTTCACATCTATGAAGATCTGGATTACATTGAATGAATGGAATGAATGGTGGGGATTGGACTGGATGACCCATGTGGTCTCTTCCAACTCTATTTTTCTATGAATTGGTACGATGTGAAAACTGACAAAGTTAATTTCCTCTACTTGCAACCAGGAGTGATAGAACTGCAACTCCCAACATTCATCACCATTGGCAATGCCAGTTAGATCTTCTGGAGATGCAGTCCGACAACACTTGGAGACTTGCACGGTTTCCATCCCCAGGTTGAAGAAACACCTTGCTGACAGTTCCTTGTGGCTTTGGGCAACTGCCATTGTCTATTTTATTCATCTTTCAATGAAATAGTGAAAGTGATCAGAGTTTTTTCCCCCTCTGAAACATCAGAAGAGAAACAAATCCTGGGGATGGAAATCATTCCAGTCTCCAAGTGTTGTTGGACTGCAGAGCACAGCTGGCCCTCCATATATATAGGATTATTTTTTTTGTAGAATTAATTGCTGACAATTTTGATCAGTCTGTTTTTCTGGGAATCTCTGCATCCACCAGTGCAACTCTGTCTGTATTCAACTTCCATCAGAATGTAACCATATGTAAAATTGCCCTGGAGGACTTAGATATTTCTAGACAGGTGTTGTCTCAGGTAAAATAAAATAGCATTCGTTTATTTGCAGTTTCCTCTCATTTATGGTTCCCTGGTCTCCTAACCCCAGCCAATATGGAGAGCTGGTTGTAGTTCCTTGTCTCTGCATGTGTTAAACAAAGCCCTGTGGTTTGGTATAGCAGTTTTGACTGCAGGTATACTGAGTCATGTGCACCAGTATACACAAGTAACCAAATTTTAAAAACCCCAACATTCAGACATAACAAAACAATGATTAATTAAACTAAATTCATTCAGATTAAGGCTGATTTACCAAAAGGCAGAAGTACCTGGTTCACTTAGCAAGAATATCAATCAATCAATCAATCAATCAGTGAGCTATATAGCAATCTGAACACTGCACTATATTTCATAACTCAATACTCTCCATTTATTTATTTTGTGTGAAAAGCATTCCATAAGTATAAAACTGATGTAATAAAGGGAGCACAAGGAACTAAATATTTTTAGACCAAAATGGGCAACAGTGACCGCATTCTCTGTGGCTTTAAGCAGTACTTCCTCTGTGCATGGGGCAGGACATTGTGGGCAAGGATACAGATGTGGAGTTGTTTGTTCTGCTCCACAGCTTCACAAGCTGGAGGATTCTTCTAGGTAGTGCTATTTTGTCAGGTTGTCTTTTGATCTGCCAACTCCACTTCTGAGTCTGTTTAGGGGCTTCCAAGTTGCCCATTTTTGGGGGACGACAATCCAGTTGGAATTACCTGATTTGGCTGCCCACAAGGATATTCTTGCTGTTGCTGGAGGAACATTTAGAGGAGTGGTGGTTCTCATTAAACATTTTCCTTGATTTAAATCTATTGGGAGGAGGCTGATAGCCATACTTAACTCCCTGTGTTCACCATGTTGTCAAACACATACAGAACAGCACAGGCAGATTCTACCATATTACGAAGCTGCTTCAATTGACCTTTGTCGCAGGCATAGGTGTGACAACGTTCTTGGTGACGTTTTCTATGTCCATATTTTTTAAAATAGTTCTTACCCTTCCTGCCATTTAATCCCTTTGGCTGTCATGTTCTGGCGACACTGGTTGCTTTGTCCACCATGATAGCATCTTGCACATCTATAAATAAAATTTCCTGGGTCACCATGGTAGCCAAGGTGGACGAATAAAGCTGGAAATAATGAAAAGCAATAGTAGTCAGGAAGGTCAAAATGGAGTTAAAAAAACAACCAGCTGCTGGGTGAACAAAAGGACACCAGGATCTGTGCTTGAAATACTAGATGGCTCCTCTGATGGTTTTGCTATCCCTAGCACAGTGGTTCTCAATCTGTGAATCTCCAGATGTTTTGGTCTTCAACTCCCAGAAATCCTAACAGTTGGTAGACTGCCTGGGATTTCTGAAAGTTGTAGGCCAAAACACCTGGTGACCCATAGGTTGAGAACCATTGCCCTAGCATATTGGAGGAGGTTTTTTTTTAAGCAATATAGCTGATATAGCTCCCACCCCTTGCTGTCTATATAAAAATAAAAATGTAATGGTCATTTGTGGGATTAACATAACAAAAAACACTGGGTGAATTGACACCAAATTTGGCCACAAGACATCTACTAACCCAAGGAGTGACCATCACTCAAAAAAAATCCTTTTGTTGTTTAGGAGTCATAGTTGCTGGGATTTATAGTTAAACCACAATCAAAGAGCATTCTGAACTCCACTAATGATGCAGTTGAACCAGACGTGGCACACAGGACTCCCATGACCACAGAAAACACTAGAAGGGTTTGGTGGGCATTGACCTTCAGTTTTGGAGTTGTAGTTCACCTACATCTAGAGAGCACTGTGCACTCAAACAATGATGGATCTGGACCAAACTTGGCACAAATATTCCATATGCCCAAATATGAACACAGATTGAGTTGGGGGGAAATAGACCTTGACATTTGGGAGTTGCAATTACTGGGATTTATAGTTCACCTACAATCAAAGAGCATTCTGAACCCCACGAATAACAGAATTGGGGCAAACTTCCCACATAGAACCCTCAAGACCAACAGAAAATACTTAAGGCCATCCAGTCTAACTCCCCTCACCAGGGCAAGAAAACGTTATCAAAGCCCTCCTGACAAAAAAACCCATCCAGCCATAGATATAGATATATGATTCACACAGAAAGAGATATAGTATCATAGATTTGAAAGGGACCCGTAAAGAAGGACAGTAATATGTTGTATGTTCCAGAGTAGGCAAACCAGACAATCTCTACATCAACACTGACAAAGAAACTACAAGAAGTATTGTTTATCCACAAGCATAAGGAAATTACATATATTAGAAACCAACTCTTTCTCATTACTTTATTTTCCAGATCACCAGACTGGGCCACAGTAATGTGTGGCAGGGGATGGCTAGTAATTTATATTGAATGAAAGCATTATTCAAAGACTTTATTACTCTAGGAGATGACCAGAGTTTGAAGGCCCGCTCAGTTAAGGAAACCCACAGGATTATTGTTATTATTAAACTTTATTTATACCCCGCCCCATCTCCCAGAGGGACTCAGGGCGGCTTACATGAGAACAAGCCCAACAATACACAGTAAAATAACACAACAGCAAATAAAACAAGACAATCACTATAACTTAATAAGCAATAAACAATAACAACACAGTTGAAAAGCATTATGGCTTGGGCAAGTCATATTTTTTTAGTGTTCGAGGAAAGCAATGACAAATCTTTTCTGGATAAACATTACTCTAGGAGGCAATTGCTTTAGGTTTGACATCAGTCACACCAACACAGAAGGCTGCTTCTGAAGGTACAATAAAAACAGATAATTGTTAAAGATTTACCATATGTTTACTTTTACTCTATAGTGCTTCAAGTGCCTCTTTTTTTGCAGATAAATGGTAGAAACATTTTTGTGGGAAACTTCTCTTCATCCTAGCTGGCTTTGAACATTTCCGTACCTTACAAACAGTGAATGAATTATACATATATGCTATGCACATAAGAAATGTAAATGTGTATGTGCAATTGTATATGTGCCTTGCCTTCATGTTGCCTGTTGTCTGATGGTGAGCCATGAATTTCGTAGATAGTTTCTCCTGCTCCTTTCTGAAATATAGCTTATAGGACCTGGTTGAGTATATATGTTGGTTCATAATTCAGACTCCTAGAAAGCAATATTGAGGAAATGTAATATAGTGTGGCAAAGTATCAACTGTTATTGCCTAACATTGGCAAATGTCATGACAATATCCTATTCCATCCATACTTTTTTGTGTTTAATTAGCAACTGTAAGGAAGAGCAGTCGGATCACATTTTATCTTGGTTTCTAGTTACTTCTTCCCAGTGTACTACAATATTTGGAATGATCACTAGATAAACAGATTTGGAAAGTGTGTATGGTAATGTTTAGTGCCTCTGGTGACATTAGAAATTCCTTACTGTGCTGTAAGAGCAGCATCTTCAATGCATACCTCTTTTGGTACTATTTTGCACTTTTATATTTCAAAATTTATATACAGATTGAGTATTCTTTAAACAAAATGCATTGAACCAGAAATGTTTTGCATTTTCCCTCCCAGATTTTGTAAAACCCATATTTACACATATGTACATCATACAATCGTTGAGTTGGAAGAGACCTCATTGTCATTATCTATTATATTATTATTATAAAATAATAAATAAAATTATTTATTTAAATAAAATCATCCTCTACTAAATATTTTCAACACCCTGCCAAGAAACAGGAGAATTGCATCTAAAGCACCCCCAACAGATGGCCATTTAGCCTCTGTCTAAAAGCCTCCAAAGAAGGAGCTTCCACCACACTCCGAGGCAGAGAGTTCCACTGCTGAACAGCTCTCACAGTTAGGAAGTTCTTCCTCATGTTCAAGTGGAATTTCCTTTTTTCTCTGTAGTTTGAAGCATTGTTCTGTGTCTTAGTCTCCAGGCAGCAGAAAACAAGCATGCTCCCTCCTCCCTATGACTTCTCCTCCCATGTTTATACATAGTCGTCATCATGTATAATGATGAATTATACATGATGATGAGCACCGGGAATATGGCACAGCTGGCTAAGTGTCAGCTGCATAAGATCTCTCTGACCAATAGGTCATGAGTTCGAGGCTTACCCGGGTCGAGGTAGGTGCTCGACCCTTAAGTGTAGCCTGCTGTCAACCTTTGCAGCCCGAAAGACAGTTGCATCTGTCAAGTAGGTGATAAAGGTACCACATTAAGTGGAGAAGCAAATTTTGACTGAATTATGAGGCCATTAAAAGAGAACTCCAGGAACACTGAGGAATGCGGAAGGAACAACAAGTGATGCTGGGAATGCTGAGAGATGATGAGTGCATCAGCTCCCCCTGGTGGCCAGAGTTTGCCTCTGTTCGTCTATATGTTGTGTATGTGGAAAACGGCAGGAATTGTCTGCTAAGTATGTATACCTGTAATCCGCTCTGAGTCCCCTTCGGGGTGAGAAGAGCGGAATATAAATAAAGTGTATTATTATTATTATTATCATCATGTCTCCTTTCAGCCTTCTATTTTGCAGGGTAAACATGCCCAGCTGTTTAAGCCAGTCTTCACAGGGCTTGTTCTCTGAAGCCTTGATTATTTTAGTCACCTTCCTGTGGACACATTCCAGCTTAGAGTCAACATCTCCTTCCAATTGCAGTGCCCAGAATTGGACACAGTGTGATTCCAGGTGTGGTCTGTCCAAGGCAGAATAGAGTAGTAGCATGACTTCTCTGGATGTAGACATGAGAAATGAGACCCAAGGCCAAGCATGAAATTCTTTTATGTTTCACACATACCTTTAACATATGTAGGCCAAAAGTAATTTGATACAATAGTTTAAAATATTTTGTGCAGGATACAAAGTTTGTGGTCGTTGAACTACCAGAAATCCACCCATGTGGACAGTTTGGAATTCTGGATAAGGAATGCTCAAATTGGATTTGTATAAGTCAGGCATGGGCAAACTTGGGCCTACCCTCCAGGTGTTTTGGATTTCAACTCCCACAATTCCTAGCAGCCTACTGGCTGTTAGGAATTGTGGGAGTTGAAGTCCAAAACACCTGGAGGGACGGCCCAAGTTTGCCCATGCCTGGTATAAATCAACCTCTTCGTTCATCAAGATTCATCTTAATTGTTGGTACATTTTCAGGCAGATTAATTTTTTTCTTTAGAGAGTAAATGCAATTAATTGCACATTTGGGGCTTTCCTTTTCCCTATTACAAAATAATAGGGCGCACCTACAGGGAGTGAATAAAGTGACACTGGAGTGACCATACAAAATATGCAAACGCGTCCTGTTGCTCCGATGGCCTGACTTGCTGGAGCTTGGTCTCTGGATAATCCTCCGATGTCAGATTTCAGTAAGGCCAACATGTGACACGCAGCTTTGCCTTGCGATGAAGAAGTGTGCTTTGCTGGTATTAAGGGGCTGGTTGGAAGCCTCGGCCGCTTCTTTCAGGATGTTTGCACGCACTCTCCGTCTCTGGCGCATCACCTTCTGTAGATCTTTCTCTCAACAGCCGCCTTGCTGGAGGTCTTTGACGTGAACGCTACTTAACAGGCTCTTGCCTACGCGCAGCTCCGTACTTCTCTTTCCTCTGTGCTTTGTCTTTAATTAAAAAAGGAAAGAAAAGGAAAAGAAGAGGAGGGGGTAGTGCTGTACTAGCTTTGACTCCTTCCCTCTTGCCTCTTCCACCTGTCTCTGAATCGCAATGTCCTCCCATGGTTAGGAGCTGAGTACCGTCCAGCCGATTGAGCACCACGGAAAGAAGGAAAGGGAGAGAAAGACACCAAAAAGAAGGCTGCATGAAGAAGCAGCACCAAGCCTGGACTGAAAAGCAACTCTGTTCCCTTGTAACATGAACAATAGTCTGCAAGTTAACCTGCCCAGGAGCTGGGCCAATTCGAGCAGCTCCCTCCAGGAAAAGTCTGAACACTCTTTCTTTCTTTTCTACTACTACAGGATGGAGGATGAGGCGGTTTTGGATCGAGGGGCCTCTTTCCTGAAGCATGTCTGTGATGACGAGGAGGTGGAAGGTAAGGAATTGCCTGGGGTGCTTGGCTCTACGTGTGTTTTGTCTTGTTTCTTTGGACCAAAATGGACCAAGCTCTCTTTTCATGTTCAAAAGGCCTCACCAGGAGAGCAAAGCTAAACCTCTCATGAGACTTCTACCTTGGTCCGTATATCAAATGGACAATGTATTGGGAATCTCACATCAGAACAACATACTTTATGTGTGGCCAAGACCCAAAAATAACATATAAAACAGCTCTGTATTTAAGCAAAACAATAGTCTGAGAACCACATATGTAGGGCTGATCGGGATAAATTGTAGGGGTGATAAGGAAATATGTATATACTCAGTTTTATCAGTTTTATCATATCTTATCGTATTTATTTACTGTATTGTTATAAGTGTCTTATTTTAACTTACTACATGGAGTGTGATCAAGTCTTATCAGGCCTTGTTGTTTTGTTTGATATTGTGATATGGCCTAAGGGCTAATCAATAACATTACTACTACTACTACTAATACTACTACTACACCTTTCACACATGCAAAAAGAGAGCAGCATTATAGTGATGATAATGGTACGTGTCTTTTAAAGAAAACTGAAGTGTAAAATGTTTGTGGGATGCTTGTGCACACTCTCTGTGTTACTGTTCTCTCTGTTTCCAAGTATATGCGCCGCAGCAGCTCAGTAGTTGGGCACTGGGTTTGCTTGGCATATGCAGAATATTCAGCGGTGCCTACTAAATATCTCAGCTGTGTGTGTGAATAATAATGTGCCCGGCAACACACTCAAAGAACCTGACACTAAATGAGGCCAGCAGGGCTGGCTTTGAGAGGAGGCCACGGAGGGCCAGAGGGGGTGGGGCTGGCGGCTCTAAGAGGATCACTTTTTCCCCCCCTGAGGGATTCTTTCAGATCAGGACATGACTTTTTATGATGAGAGGCTTTCTTTCCCCTCCCTTGGCCTGAGACTTCATTCTGCACAACTGCTGCAGCCGCCTTCAAGCACAATAAAGTTTGCCCTTTCCCACCTCACGTCCCCCAAAATGATATATGTATGTGTACCATCTAGTTTGGGGATAGAACCAAAACCTGGAAAGTTACTTATAAAAAGTAATTCATTCCCTCCACACATTACACTGTATGCTTGTGCCTTCAAGTCGCCTGCCGATTTATGGTAACCCCATGGATTTAATTGGGTTTTCTTAGGGCCCATCCACACAGCCCTATATCCCAGAATATCAAGGCAGAAAATCCCACATTATCTGAGTGTGGGCTCAGATAACCCAGTTCAGATATTGTGAGATTTTCTGCCTTGATATTCTGGGATATAAGGCTGTGTGGAAGGGCTCGTGGTTGAGGAATACTCAGTGGTGATTTTCCTGCAGCACTTGGTATTCATTGGTGGTCTCCCATCCAAATGTTAGCCAGGGCTGATGCTGCTTGCTTCCAAGATCAGATGGGATCTGGTATCTTTAGGGTATTATTTAGGCCTTCATGTGATGCCATAGGAACCCCCCCAACACACATATTGTTAAAGCTTCTGGAGAGAATGGGAGCATCCCACTCACTTCAAATACTCACATTTTGGCTCCAGGTTTACTTGGGACTAAATACATTAAGCTTAATTCATGCAATAAGTCCCAGTTTTCCATTGATTCACTTAGGGCCCTTCCACACAGCCATATAACCCAGGCAGATAATCCACAATATCTGATTTGAACTGGATTATCTGAGTCCACACTGCCATATAATTCAGTTCAGTGTGTGGAAGGGGCCTAAGTCTGCTCTATTGGGACTACATCAGTGGTTCTCAATCTGTGGGTCCCAAGATGTTTTGGCCTTCAACTCCCAGAAATCCTAACAGCTGGTAAACTGGGTGGGATTTCTGGAAGTTGTAGGTTAAAACAACTGGGGACCCACACACAGGTTGAGAACCACCAGACTAGAAAGTGGATTTGGGCCAGAGTTTCATGACTAGGAAAGACTTGGTCTGCCTAAAATAGTTTTATTGTGTATTTGTGTGTCCCTGTATTCTAAAAGCATTGACAACCAAAAGTAGAACTTAAAACAATGTATTGAGATATTTTTAAAGCCTACACATTTTTTTGGATTGTAAAAATCTACAACTGATGCCAAAGATACATTGTATCATGTAGGATGGTTGCCTTTTCCATTTTGGAAATGCATTTAAAAAAAATGTTAAGTACAGTTCTGCAGGGCTATACTTTGTTTAAATGTTGAATTTTGGATGTGGTGGTGGCTTTCACACTACACAGTTATACCACTTTGGTTCCACTTTAACTCCACAGTTGCATATTGTATAATCCCGAGACTTGAAGATTAAGAAGATGTACTTAGGATTCTCAGCCAGAACATTTTAGTATCCCATCAAACTACGGACTTTAGGATTCCATAGGATGCAGAGAATCATAATCCCAGGAGCTTTCATGACAGGTTGTTCATCTTTTATTTTTTAGCCAAGGAAATGATGAATCATAGAATCATAGAGTAGGAAGAGACCTCATGGGCCAGCCAGTCCAACTCCCTGCCAAGAAGCAGGAAAATCGCTCTGGTTACATCCCGAATAGACTACTGCAATGCTCTTTACGTGGGGTTGCCTCTGAAGACTGTTCGGAAACTGCAATTAGGCCAACGCTCGGCAGCCAGGATACTGACGGGAGCTGGGTACAAGGAGCGCACAACTCCCTTGTTGCGCCAGCTCCACTGGCTGCCAATTAGTTTCTGAGCACAATTCAAAGTGCTGGTTTTAACCTATAAATCCCTATATGGTTCTGACCCAGTTTACCTGTCCGAACGTATTCTCCCCTATGAACCATCAAGTATGCTAAGATCACCCGGAGAGGCCATGCTCTCGGTCCTGCCACCTTAGCAAGCACGTCTGGTGGGGACGAGAGGGCCTTCTCTGTGGTGGCCCCTCGGCTATGGAACTCTCTCCCAAGCAAGATCAGATCTGCCCCCTCCCTCTTGTCCTTCAGGAGGCTAGTGAAATGCTGGCTTTGGAATGAAGCATTCCCAGAATAATGGCTGAGACTGGTTATAGATCAAAGTGAGTGACCACATATGCAGACTTGAGTTGGATTTGATTTTATTTACTGCGATTTGACTTATTTGTATTTTACCTATTTGTATTTTAATATTTTATTGTTGTATGAGGTTTATAATTTGTATTAGTAGCATTGAATCTTTGCTGTAAGCTGGTCTGAGGCCCTCTATGGAGGTGAGAAGATTGGGATATAAAAGTTTTAAATAAATAAATAAAGCACCCCTGATCTGGGAGTATGGATGGGTTGAGGGTAGCAAGAACAGTCTAAGGAACCAGGCATGTCCACAGGTGTTCAGGGATGATGTAGTGGTGGTGGGTCTAGCATAGGTTGCAGTTGCAGTGGTTTTGGCAGCTAGTTGTCCGTTCTCTGTTGCCTAGGAACAGCTTTTGTGTAAAGTCTTGGTTCTAGTGGTTTGGCTTTCCTGGACCCTGCCAAGCTATGCATCCAAAACTTTGCCTGGAGGATGCTGGCGATCCGTACCCTTATTTCTATCTAACAAAGGCATGGGCAAATTTCGTCCCTCCAGTGTTTTGGACTTCAACTCCCACAATTCCTAACAGCTGGTAGGCTGTTAGGAATTGTGGGAGTTGAAGTCCAAAACACTGGAGGGCCAAAGTTTGCCCATGCTTGGTCTAAATGGTGCATTGGGAAATTGACTTGGGCAGGCCTCATCCCATGCCAGTTACCCGCCTCCGTCTATTTGATTGACAGCTTACTCCCTAACTGGGGTGAGTGGGTTTGGGATTGTTTTATCTCTTGGAACGCTGTCTTTGAGCTGCAATGAAAAATGCTTGGTGCAGTTAACTTTTTCTTGGGCTCTAAGAGACATAGGAAGCCTGGCGCCTGAAGACATTCTCACACCTGTAACCATGCTGGCAAATTTCTCCCCCCCCCCCCCCGCGAATGGTTTTGTTAGGATGTTTAAAATACTAAGAATGATTAGGATCTCCTTCCTGTAGATTGCTACTAGAAACAAACAGTGTGGTAACAGTATAACATAATTAGATCCCATTACTTTGGATCCATTACTGTTTGAACGCTCTTTGTTCTTTTGCCCATCTCCTAGCAGGGACTTAACTGGTGCTGGTGGAGACCGTGTACATGTAAATAGAGTTTGGGCTTTGCCCTATCCATTACTGTGTATTGTTGGAGTCCTGCCACAATTTGTATCTTGTGGAATTCATAGGGCCCAGTTTTTGGGTGGACATTCAGTTAGCAGTGTGCAAGGACTACTCAGTCCCATCCCCTTTTCCACATTGGAAGTGTATTGCCAAAGGCTTTCATGGCCGGAATCACCGGGTTGCTGTCAGTTTTTCAGGTTGTATGGCCATGTTCCAGCAGCATTCTCTCCTGACATTTTGCCTGCATCTGTGGCTAATGGTACCTTCAGAGGTTCTGTTGGCAGTGAGGCAAGTGGAGTGTATATTTACCTGTAGAATGTCAACATTTGTCTGTTTAAAGAAAGTGTGAATGTATTGTTGAAAACTTTCATGGCCGGAATCACTGGGCTGCTGTAAGTTTTTTGGGCTGTATGGCCATGTTCCAGAAGCATTCTCTCCTGACGTTTTGCCTGCATCTATGGCAGGCATCCTCAGAGGTTGCATCTATGGCAGGCATCCTCACAGCCTCCGAGGATGCCTGCCATAGATGCAGGCAAAACATCAGGAGAGAATGCTTCTGAAACATGGCCATACAGCCTGAAAAACTAACAGCAAGAAAGTGTGAATATTTTAATCAGTAAGCTTGAATTAGCCTTTGAGTAGCCATGAAGTTTTCCAAGTCAATCAGTGAGGGTATCTGCATAGAGGTAGCATGGCCTTTGTTGCCTAGAGGCATCCTCTGTTTGGGAGGTGTTATCTGGCCCTTGATTTTTTATTGTCTGGAGAATATATTTGGGCTCAAAAGAAATCATGATGATGTGTTGTAGAAGGCTATCATGGCCGGAATCACTGGGTGTTTTCTGGGCTGTGAGTTTTCTGGGCTGTATGGCCATGTTTGGAGGTACTCCTGGTCAGTCGTAAGGCCGAACAGGGCATAGGGTTACAGCCTGTGCTGGATGGGGTTACACTCCCCTTGGAGACACAGGTTTTCAGCTTGGGAGTGATTTTGGACTCATCGCTGAGCCTGAAACCCCAGGTCTCGACAGTAGCCAGTTGCGCCTGTACTTGTGCGCCAGTTGTGCCTGTACCTTGGGAAGTCAGACTTGACCATGGTAGTCCACGCTCTGGTTACATCTCGAATAGATTACTGCAACGTGGGGTTGCCTTTGAAGACTGAAGCTTCAAGTAGTCCAATGGTTGGCAGCCAGGCTGCTCCCCGGAGTGGCGTACAGAGAGAGGACATCCCCCCTGTTGTGTCAGCTCCATTGGCCATCAGTCTGCTACCGAGCACAATTCAAAGTGCTGGCCTTAGCCTATAAAGCCCTAAATGGTTCCAGCCTAGCTTACCTGTCTGAACGTATCTCCCTCTATGAGCCTGCAAGGAGGTTAATATCTTCTGGGGAGGCCCTGCTCTCGATCCTGCCTCCTTTGCAGATACAGTTGGCAGGGATGATAGACAGGGCCTTCTTAATAGTGGCCCCTCAGCTATGGAACGTCCACCACAGTGAAATTAGACCAGCCCCCTCCTGACCTTCAGGAAAAGGCTAAAGATGTGGATGTGCGACCAGTGTGTAATTTATCAGTGCGAAAATATGGAATAGTGCAATGACAAATTGGAACAGCCACTGACTACGCTATTGGATTGCATGATTTAAAATAAGTGGTTTTAAGGTTTTATATATTTTTAACAATTGTGTCAATATATAAAAAACCTTATGTTTTTATGTAAGTTTTTGGAATCGAATTGTTGCCTATATATGTAAGCCGCCTTGGGTCCCCTGCAGGGTTGAGAAGGGCGGGTTATAAATACAGTAAATAAATAAAATAATATATACATATATGTTCCAGAAGCATTCTCTCTTGCCGTTTCGCCAACATCTATGGCAGGCATCCTCAGAGGTTATGAGACTGAGGATGCCTGCTATAGATGTAGGTGAAATGTCAGGAGAGAATGCTTCTGGAACATGGCCATACAGCCCGGAAAACTCATAGCAACCTAATAATAATAATCAACAACTGGAAAAGCTGACACAATATGAGGATTTAAAGATCGCCCTGCAATGACTCTGGCACAAACCAGTAAAGGTGGTCCCAGTGGTGATTGGCACACTGGGTGCAGTGCCTAAAGACCATGGCTTTCACTTAAACACAATTGGCGCTGTCAAAATTACCATCTGCCAGTTGCAAAAGGTCATGCTAGTCGGATCTGCATGCATTGTTTGCCGATACATCACACAGTCCTAGACACTTGGGAAGTGTCTGACATGTGATCCAATACAACAGCCAGCAGAGTGATCTTGTTTGCTGTGGACTCATCTTGTTGTGTTTCTAATAATAATAATAATAAATTGCCTTTATTTCAGTTAACAATTGATTCAATAATAATAATTTATATCCCACTTTATCTCTCCCGAAGGGGACTCAAAGTGGCTTAACATTTGATTAGCACACAATTTAAAATATACAAATATGCAAACATTAAAACAGAATTAAATATAAACAGTATTTTAAAAAATCACAGTTAAAAACCTTGAAAACATATTCAAAGCATATTCAAAGTTAAAGGAATTCTGAGTTATTTGGAGCCTCCGGTGGTGCAGTGGGTTAAACTGCTGAGCTGCTGAACTTGCTTACCGAAAGGTCACAGGTTTGAATCTGGGGAGCCGGGTGACCTCACACTGTTAGCTCCAGTTTCTGCCAACCTAGCAGTTCGAAAACATGCAAATGTGAGTAGATGAAGAGGTACTGCTCTGGCAAGAAGGTAACGGCGCTCCATGCAGTCATGTTGGCCACATGACCTTAGAGGTGTCTATGGACAACACCGGCTCTTTGGCTTAGAAATGGATCTCCATAGAAATGGAGCACCAACCCCCAGAATTGGACACGGCTGGACTTAATGTCAGAGAAAAACCTTTACCTTTACCTGAGTTAAGATAGGGCGACTGAAGATGAGTATCAAAGTGCATCATTTGCCTTTGCTTTAAAGTTCAAAAGAGATATTGTATATCAAAAAAGACCATTTTCCCCTCCTTGCTTGAGGAGTAGTGATTTAAGAAGAAGACAGATAGGAATCTCCTTCTGTGTGGACCATGTCCAGCTCAGGAGTTGAAGTTTCTCCACCCTGCTTTCAATCACTCTTAATTTCTCTTGGCTTATGTCTTCAGAAGGCGTTCCTGCCCTAGCACTCGGCATGTTCCCATTGAATTGGAATAAAATGTCCAGAGAAATGCCTTTTCTTGTTTCTTTCCCTTTTCTCTCCTCCCACGTCAGTTCCTAGAAAGGAGTGTCATGATTGGTGCAGGATTCCTTTCTTGATAGGTAAAGCAGCCTTAGATTCCTAGCCTGGTGGGGCTTTGGGATGTGTGCTCCAAGATAACCCAATTTTGCAAGGAACGGAAAGCATTTCAAAGCTCCACCTTTATCCTCTCTTAGATAAGGCTTTGGCTCAGGCAGTATGAGTTCCTCTGGAACTGATGGCAGGCGGCTCTGATGACTTCATAGGGGAGTGGAGGACTCCAGATTTCTCATACAAGAATTCATTTACTGGAATTTGACAGGAAGCAGGAAAGGGGGTGGCGGTCCACAGAAGGCTTAGGCATTAATTTTAATATCTCTAACACGGATGGGATGTTGAGCAGGTGCTTGCGTTTTGCCTAGAGTGTAGAATTAATTGGACCATGCTACAGAATGGAAAGTCGATGAAGATGACTGCCATTACTGATCAAGCTGGCCACAAATTATTTGTAATTTTGCGTGTATGGAACGTGCGGTAACATTATTTATCCTTTCACTAATTACAGGGACTTCTTGGTTGTCTCCAGATGGTGGAAATTAATGTATAAAGCTTTTTGCTGCTGGGATGCAGGCATGTAGCCCCGGGGGTGGGGTGGGGAGATGGGTGGGTCCGTGAAAAGTCCTTACTGTGTAGCACAGCAGTTCTCGTTCGTGCCTGGAGGGCAAGGAATAGGTCCTGGGGTTCCATTAGCATTAGGGCCTGCAGCAGCAGAGGTGGATTCGGAGGATGAGCTAGATGATTGGGGTGAAGCACAGGGCCCTTCGGATGGGCCGCAGTCTCCCACAGAGAGCTTGGCATGGGATGAAATGTTGTTTGGGCCCAGCTTAGATTCCGATCACCAGGTGGAGATGGGAAGCAGCGAAGGGAGTTATGAACACCCGGGGAGGAATTCCCAGGAGCCCGAGAATGTAAACATGGACGAACCCGAGTGGGAAAGTGCCAGGGAGGAAAGTTCTCAGGAAGATAGCGACACAGCTGCCGAGAGGCAAGGTCGCTCCTTCGATAGGAGACGAGACATCGAGTCTAGCAGGAGGGCTTGGTCGAGGGTCCTAGACCGACCGAGGTCCGTGAGCAGAGATTGGAGACGAAGGAGCCTAGAGCGGCGCGGACCTCGGCCGACGGATTAAGTATAGGGTCCGTGGGAACGCATCCTCAGTTCTCCGGCCACGTCTTTCCTGAATAGGCGTGAAGCGGAGTGGGACCACAAGCCAGCAGTGGTCATCAAGCCTTGCCTTGCATTTGCCTTGTTTCTTGAACCGCAGTGGTTTGCGGAGCCTTGTCCTGTTTCCTGATCTGCAGTGGTTTGCGGAGCCTTGCCCTGTTTCCTGATTCGCATTGGATTGCGGAGCCTTGCCACGCTTCCAGCTTATTTGATACGCTACTTTGGACTACTTGCTTATTACCTTTTGGACACTTGCATATTATTGGACTATTTACTCTTTGGAACTGTTTTTATACTCAATAAAGTAGTTAGCCTTCAGTACGTCTCTGTGTGTGTGATTAAGGGGCCCGCTACGTCCGTGATCGTGACATACTGGGACATTATTTAAACTGTTATGTTTATTCATATCATGATCTGATCACCATGCTCAATATATCCCATATTCATGGGGGTATTGGGATTACGATACAAAATATTTGCTAGGTTAGACCCTCTCTCACTCAGACTCAGCCCCCCCAAATCAAAATCCTGGCTACGGGCCTGCTGGGATGGGATCAGGTTACCTTACAATTGCAGCTTGCTCCGTCTTTGCATGTATTAAGAGAAGTGGTAATGGGTTGTTGTGAATTTTACGGGCTCTAAGGCCATGTTCCAGAAGCATTCTCTCCTGACGTTTCGTCCACATCTATGGCAGGCATCCTCAGAGGTTGTGAGGTGTGTTGGAAACTAGGAAAATGGGGTTTATATATCTGTGGAATGTCCAGGGTGGGAGAAACAACTCTTGTCTGTTGGAGGCAAGTGTAAATGTTGCAATTGGCCTCCTTGATTAGCACTGAATGGCTTTGCAACTTCAAAGTCTGGCTGATTGCTGCCTAGGGGAATCTTTTGTTTGGAAATGTTAGCTGGCCCTGATTGATTCCTGTCTGGAATTCCCCTGTTTTTTTAGTGTTGTTCTTTATTTACTGTTATGATTTTAGACATTTTAATACTAGTAGCCAGATTTTGTCCATTTTCATGGTTTCTTCCTTTCTGTTGAAATTGTACACATGTTTGTGGATTTCAGCAGAAGTGGTAATATTGGGATCATAAGCTTAAAACTATCAATGCAAAGCCTGCCTATGAGGAAGTAATTTTTTTGAGGTTGTAAACCATGATGATGAGATTGCTGTGTGAAGGTCTGTTTCAAAAACCTAATCCAGGAGATGGGATTCAGGAGCCTTTGACCTTCACCTTTGGCCCCATTTATGCAGTAGCCATTCCATCAACTTAGTGGCTGACAAGGCCATGCTGTTTTTGCCAATAGTCCTCAAAGGTGGAAGATTTTAGATCTGTTAAAATGTATTGCTTTTCTGGAAATAGCTGCATCCTGCAGTTTTTAGTTCTGGTTGACTTAAACTTGCTTTAAGAATAAGGAATGATGTAACTAATTCCTGGATATCTTAGTTTGCTATTTTAGACAACTGTGTGTGTTTGCATTCATGGAATACCAGAGTGTTTCAGGATACAGGTTCTTTTGTATACAATTCTTTCTCTTTAGATTTTTAAGATCGAGTATACAGACTTCTACGCTGTCAAATAAGAATGTCACATGCTACAGTCTGTCACTAAAAATACACATAAAAACACACACATAATGAAGCTGTGCAATTGTGACAGAGGCAGTTTTCTGCTCCTTGGATCTTCCAGGAGTCACAGGCCATGCCAGAAAAACAAAACAAAACAAACATAAGTTGGTGGAAGTCCTTGAGGTTTCCTCCAGAGCAGTGGTTCCCAACCATTGGTCCTCCAGGTGTTATGTTATGGACTTCAACTCCCAGGAATCCCAACCATCTTACCAGCTGTTAGGAATTGTGGCCGGGATGCTGACAAGGTGGCAAGTTCAAAGCTTGAGTTGGGGTTGAGCTCCTGATTGTTAATAGCCCAGCTTACTGTTCACCTAAGCCATTCGAAAACAGCTGTGCTGTGAATAGAAAAATTAGGGATCGCTTAAAGCAGGGAGGTTAATTTATGACACCATAAATATGCTGGAGAGGAAGGAGGAAATACTATGATCAAAAGGCTCAGCGTCATAGTGGATGAAGTGCCAGTTCCCCATGTGGCCAGAATCGAGCAACCTCCAGGATCCAAAGTGGAAGTGGAAAAACTGCTGAATGATCTGTATCTGTCTGTATGTCAAAAACGGCATTGAATGTTTGCCGTGTATGTGTGTATTATGATCTGCCTTGAGTCCCCTTCGGGGGTGAGAAGTGCGGAATAGAAATACTGTAAATAAATAAACAATTAAATAAAAGTTCCCAAAAGTTGGGAACCACTTCTCCAGAGGAATCAGTCTTACCTCTCCTTGATCAGGAAAAAAGCATTTCGGGGAATCTGAAGAAGCAGAGGGATGCAAAAACAAACTACATGCTTAAGGACTGCATTTTGCCTGCCCCTTATTTTTAGTGTGGTTGATATTTAATGTTAGTATTAGTATTTTTTTTATATTCCCTGATTCATATTTGGATGGGAGAGTGGCAATAAATACTGAATGCTGCAAGCGCTATTTCAGAGTGGAAAATATTTTTATTGAAGAGCAATCAATCTTCCTGTTTCCCAGTTCATTCATCCAATGTTGTCTAATTGGATGAGAAAGTGGTTATTTCAATGTTCAGCAACATCTGGAATTTTACTTGAATGCATATATCTTTGCTGGTTGACTTTCAGTGGGATGTGTTTCAGGATTGACATTTAACCTCAAAACTCAATGGAGATTCTTTGCAAATTGATGACTCCATGGCTTCAATGCCAGGGCTGTTCTTTTTGCTCTCTCCCCTTTCCTAGCTTCATTTTAGCACTGAGCCTGATGAAGCATTGCGAAATATTAAAAGGTTTGCTTGCTATTTTGTGGTGATGGTATTAACAAAAATACCAGCATAATTCAGGCAACAAAGTCTCTGACTAATAATAATAATTAAAAAACTTTATTTATACCCCACCACCATCTCCCATTGTTTCAAATGTTTAAAAGCAATGTTTTTGGATTTGGAAAGATTAGCCATTTACGAGAAACTTAGCCTGGGGGATGCCCAACTGTATTTACACAGTCTTCGAAGAGGCTCTTTCCATGTAGACTCAAATCAAGGAAAAGCTTTATGAGAATGACCAATCCTCTTGGCATCCCTCCAGCAACAGCAAGGGTATCCCTCTGGGCAGCTAAACCAGGAAATCCCAACTGGATCCCCCCCCCCCTGCAAGGGTCTTCCTCCAAGGGCAAACCAAGAATGGGCAACTTGGAAGTCCCTGAATAGACTCAGAAGTGGAGTGGGCAGATCAAAAGACAACCTGGCAAAATTGCACTACCTAAAAGAATCCCATACCTTGTGTTACTGTGGAGCAGAACACACAACTCCACATCTGTATGCTTGTTCACTGTGCCCTACCTCATGTACAGAGGAGGAATTGTTGGAGGCTACAGACAATGCCGTTGCTGTTGCCCGTTTTTGGCCAAAATATATTTAGTCGCCTGCACACTTTTTATTTTTATCAGTATTATGCTAATTCATGCCATGCTTTTGATAAGAAATAAATAAATCTCCCATTGTGACTTGGGGTGGCTCCGTTTACACATTTCTCCCCTTTCTTCTTCCTGTATCGAACTGGAAGGGTTTGCTAAAGTCATCAGCATTGGCAGAATAGGGAAGGAGGGCTGGAGGAACACAATTTTCAGTATTTCAACAATTCATCTATAGTAAACCATACAATAAACAAAGTTTGAATGGGTAAAAATGGACTTCTACTCATGCTTATCCATTTGTAGCTTAGTGTCCCTTCCTACAAAAACAAAGTATACAGCAAATTGGATCTCTTAAGGAACATACATGAACAGCAAAGGAAAGAGAAAACTAGAAAGCAGATGAGAAAAGTGGAGCCGGGTGAAAGGAAAACAATCTCTCGGTGCATTTTGGAAGCAGTTTTCAGGTGAAGGCTTAACATGCTTTAGTTATGCAGGGTCTCCCTGGCATTCGTTCATATTGCATGCACATATGGTTAACTTTGCTGAAATGTGTTCAGGGTTGCTGTAAGTTTTTCGGGCTGTATGGCCATGTTTCAGAAGTAGTCCCTCCTGGCCATACAGCCCGAAAAACTTACAGCAACCCAGTGATTTCTGGCCATGAAAGCTTTCAAGAATGTTCAATTACTCTTCTTTTTAGTGATTTAGGAAGCACAATTGTTTCTGGTTCTGGTTACATTTTCTGTAAAAGAAAAGGAATACGCCTACTTTGTTAACGAAGATATACCTGTATTCCCTGATGGTGTCCCCCTCGCCAGTTCCCTCTGCAACAGATTGGCATCACATTCTGGGGCTTGTGTGCCCCAAGGAGTTATGTATGCCATAAATATTGCTGGGGCCCCAGCAAGGATCAGTTATGGGTAGCTACTTCAGTTTTAGTGAGTTTCCAACTGCTCTTCAAACTCTAACCAACCTGAGCTGTCCAGGGTGCTGAACCTATGAAGGGGTGAAGTTCAGCATTTTGAATAGCTCCTTTAAAATTTGGGCTAAACCAGCCATGGGCAAACTTGGGCCCACCAGGTGTTTTGGACTGCAACTCCCATAATTCCTAACCCTTGAAGTCCAAAACACCTAGAGGGCCCAAGTTTGCCCATGGCTGGGCTAAACCATGAAATGGATAGAGTGATATATAATCAGACTTGTCTCTGGTGAAGTTGTGATATTATTGTAGTCAACCTGTGATTCCCATGTAGTCACACACATGTTGCAGATCTAGGAACAAAGAATCTGAATGCAAAAAGTAGAACTAAAGCTCCAGACCCCGTTGCTCCCACTGTAATGGCAACTTTTACATTTAAAAAAAATCAAAGCTTGAAAGAATTTTTTGTAGCATAACTTCAGATTATAGGCTTACTATGACATACATAAAGGTGCTGTCAATGCTACTTTAAAGCCTTGCTTTTTAAAGTAGGATCCAACTCGTTTTGCCTGCTTAGAAGGGGATCAGTGCAATGCAAGCTTGGTAGCTTCTCTAACCTCTCACTCTTACAAAGAAAGAAAAGCTGCTTATGTGCTGGAGAGTGAGACATTAGTAATCTATTTCAGAGAATTTTTGCATGCATTTATGGCCCAAGTAGCCATTGGAGTGCTAGTATACAATATGCCCATCACCGAGGACCCTTCCACACAGCCCTATAATCCAGAATATCAAGGCGGAAAATCCCACAATATCTGCTTTGAGCTGGGTTATCTAAATCCACACTCAGATAATGTGGGATTTTCTGCCTTGATATTTTGGGATATGGGGCTTTGTGGAAGGGCCCTGTGTGGAAATACACTGGCTGTGATACGTAGCTAGGTGTAATGAGAGTTGCAATCTAGACAATGGCTTCCATGTAAATGGAGCAGTGAATCTGCTCAAGGTCTTAGTGTAAATTTTCAAGTAGCTCTCCAAATTCTGAAGATATTTTGGGGGTAGGATTCAGCATCCTGCATAGAATCATAGAGTTGGAAAAGACTCTAAGGGTCATCTGGTCCAACTCTAGTCTGCCACACATAAATACAAAGGCATTCCCAACAGATGGCCACGCATCTCTGTATAGAAACCTCCAGAGGAGACACCAACACACTCTGAGGCAGGTCTTGCCACCAGGAAGTGTTTCCTAATGTTTAGGTGAAATGCCCTTTCCTGTAGTTTGAATCTTTGCTCTATGTCCTAGTCTTTGGAGCAGCAGAAAACAAACTTGCTCCATCCTCAATATGACATCCTTTCAAATATTTAAATGTGACCCTCATGTCCCCTCTCAGCCTTCTCTCCTCCAAGCTAAAAATACCCAACTCTCAATATCTTCCTCATAGGGCTTGACTACCAGATCTTTGACCATTTTGGTCATCCTATTTGGATACGTTTCAGCTTGTCAATATCCTTCTGAATTGTGGTGCCCAGAACTGGACATCACAATTCAGTATTCCAGGTGAGGTCATGCATCTTTTAACATTCAGGCTGACACCTGGAGTGGATTCACTGAAATATTTGCATGGAAGCCAAAACTCTTAGTTTTCATGATGGCTAACATTAGCCACAGTTTCTCAGTCCTGGTGGGATGACAAATCACAGTTAAGGAAAATACAGAAGGGACAGCTTCTTAGTTTTTTCTTCTCCTCCATATGGGAAAAAAGGACCATACATGGTGATTCATTTCTGTTCATTCATATAACACTGTGGTCTCTTAGGGTCCTTCCAGACAGGCCCTATATGCTAGGATCTGATCCCAGGCTTTCTCTTTATCCCAGATTATCTGGCAGTAGGGACTCATATAGTCCAGGTTAAAGCAGAAAACCTGGGATAAGATCCTGGGATATAATGCCTGTCTGGAAGGGCCCTAAGAGACCACAGTGTTATATGTGTCAATACTGCAGCTGTGAGAGTGTGGTAATAGTTACATACATTTAGTAGTTCTGTATTTTACAGCAAGGTGACATCTGCACCTGTTTTTTCTTCTCTCACACCTGGCTTCAGTTAATAGACATTGGCATTTTACATAGCAATAAACAAACCCCAAAGTGGATTTCACAATTCTGAGGTTTGTATGCTTCTCTTCTGAAACTTCATGGGTCATTTTGGCAATGATTGGAAAAAATCTTCATCTGTTTCCCAAATGCAGTACGCTTGATGGTCATTGCAAGTCCTGGACATTCGTGTAATTGCTTAGCTGTGTCTGCATCCTTATTTATGTATTTATTTATTTACATCATTTATATTCCGTCCTTCTCACCCCACAGGGGACTCAGGGTGGATCACAATGCACATATACAGGCAAACATTCAATGCCATAGACATACAACATATATAGACAGACAACGAGCTACACAATTGGTCGAGAGCTCACCCCGACCCAGGCAGGCCTCGAACTCATGACCTTCTGGTCAATAGAGATCTTATGCAGCTGACTCCCAGCCAGCTGCACCACATTCCTGCCACATCCTTGTTAGCAATGTAAAATTTCCAGATATTTTGAAGTCATAAACATTTCTGATTCTTTGGAGAAACATTGAAAAATACTGTATTAACTCACAGATTGATAGTCATTTTGTTACTGTACTTTAAATTAAATATACAAACTTTGTGTTTAGTATAAAATTATCATCTATGCTTTATTAAAGACACATATTATCCAGGATATGTTTACAAATTGCACCTATACATTGCAATTAATGGAGCGGAGAAATCCTGAACTATAATGAATACTTAAACTATAAGGGAATTATTTGTTTTGGTTTCGTAAGTTTGAGATGCACAAAAAAACCCCACCACAGCTTGATAACCAACATTATTAGAACAGAGAAAATTATTTTGTTTCCATTAATTCTCCATAGTGTCCAGAAGACATCGTTAATTCATTGCATTAAAAATGAAATGAGAATATGAAATTAATGCTAGGAATTGCTTTTATCAAATATAGTACACTAGATAGACACAAAAGTCTTCCTCTTACATCATTTTTGGAAATGATTTTGGGGTGCTTAAATGTCATCTTAAACTTATTTTAACCTTCTGAAATAAACTATTCTATAAACAGAGACAAATACAAGATACTCCACTTAGGCAAAAAAGAAAAAAAAGAAAAGAAATTCAAAGATACAGAATGGGGGATGCCTGGCTCGACAGTAGTACATGTGAAAAGGATCTTGGAGTCCTTGTGGACAGGAAGTTAAACATGAGCCAACAATGTCATGCGGTAGTTTAAAAAGCCAATGGGAATTTGGCCTGCATAAATAGAAGTCTAATGCAGGGATCCTCAAACTGTTGAAGGGCCCTGTCCTTTGTGTTTTAGATTCACCCATGTTGTTGTGTTCTCTAAGATGTTTTTTGTTTATTGTGTTTATTGCTTTTATTGCGTTTATTGTTTTCTGATGTTTTTGTTATTTTTTCTGATTTGTTGTTCGGGCATGGCCCCATGTAAACCGCTCTGAGTCCCCTTTGGGGAGATGGATGCAGGTTATAAATAAAGTTGTTTATTATTATTATTATTATTGTTATTATTATTTGAAAAAAGCATGAATGAATTCCTATGCACACTGCACATATCTTATTTGTTGTGCAAAACCCCCCGAAAACCCAAAAACCACACACACTTTAAAACAAGACAATAATTTAAATGAAGAACAATTTAAATAAATATAAACTTAGTATTTCAATGGGATATGTGGACCTGCTTTTGGCTGATGAGATAGGATTGTTGTTGTTGTTTGCTTTCAAGTAGTTTCAGACTTAGGTTGACCCTGAGTGAGGGCTGGGTAAATGTCCTTGGAGGGCCGTATTTCGCCCCCGGGCCTTAGTTTAAGGACCCCTGGTCTAGTGTCTCAATTAAGGAAATTCTGCCTTGGTCAGACCACACCTGGAATCACACTGTGTCCAATTCTGGGCACCACACTTGAAGAGAGATGTTGACAAGCTGGAATGTGTCCAGAGAGGGGCGACTAATATGATCAAGGGTCTGGAGAACAAGCCCTATGAAGAGTGGCTTAAAGAGCTGGGCATATTTAGCATGAAGAAGAGAAAGCTGAGAGGAGACATGATGAGGACCATGTATAAATAGGTGAGGGGAAATCATAGGGAGGGGAGAGCAGGCTTGTTTTCTGCTGCTCTGGAGACTAGGATGGGGAACGGTGGCTTCAAACTACAGGAAAGGATATTCCACCTAAACATAAGGAAGATGTTCCTAGCTGTGTGAGAGCTGTTCAGCAGTGGAACTCTCTGACCCAGAGTGTGGTGGAGGTTCCTTATTTGGAGGCTTTTAAACAGAGGTGGGATGGCCATCTGTCGGGGGTGCTTTGAATGTGATTTTCCTGCTTCTTGGCAGGGGGTTGGACTGGATTGTCCACAAGGCCTCTTCCAATTCTATGATTTTATGATAATCCATTTCCCCCCAATTTTAATTGGAGGAAAAAGTCTTTGGGAAAAGGAGGAAAAAGCCTGCTAGTTTTCTTCAGAATTGTCTGTTTCTGCTCTCTGTTTTTCTGGTTTTATTTCTTTTGGGCAGTGTCGTGATTGTCTTCCAAAGTGGTTGCAGTTGAAGTCCCTGGATAGCAAGGAATCCTGGGTCAACAAGGCATGATTGAGGCAGTAAATCCTTGGACAGAGAATAATTCTGATAAGAATAGTTTGCATAACAGAATTCTGTAGTGAATATATGATGCTATTGAATGAATAAACAGCATCATAATCCGCCACAAGGACAACCTGAAAGGATGTTTAAAAACTCATTGGACTATGTAACAGGCACTTCTCTCATGTTGTTTAATCAGTGAAACATTTTGTGACTCAACCCTGTTCTGATCATTTTACCTTTGTTAACCTTCCTGTATTGTAAAGTGACGTAATCCTTTATTAATTTTCTTCTTTAAAGGAAGCAAGGAGTTATTTTAGTAATTTCCTTCCTATTACGATAAAGTCTTTGGTAACTATATAGTTTTTGAAGCCCATATGCAATTTGGGACTGATTCAGTGCAAAACTGCATGTGATTGTTTTGAGTAGAAAATAACTTTTGGTGCAAAAATCCACCAGGAATATGTCACAAACTGTGAAGGTTCTCATCAATCTAGGGCAGCGTTTCTCAACCTGGGTGACTGTGGGGGTTGCGAGGAGGTGTCAGAGGGATCACCAAAGACCATCACAGTATTTTCTGTTGTTCATGGGGTTCTGTGTGGGAAGTTTGGCCCAATTCTGTTGTTGGTGGGGTCCAGAATGCTCTTTGATTGTAGGTGAACTATAAGTCCCAGCAATGACAACTCCCAAATGTCTATTTCCCCTGAACTCCACCAGTTTTCACATTTGGACATATTGAGTATTTGTGCCAAGTCTGGCCTGGATCCAACATTGTTTGAGTCCACAGCATTCTCTGATGTAGATGAGCTAAAACTCCAAAATTCAAGGTCAATGCTCAACAAACCCTTCCAATATTTTCTGTTGGTCATGGAATTCTGTGTGCCAAGCTTGGTTCAATTTCATCATTGGTGGCATTCAGAATGCTCTTTGATTGTGGGTGAACTATACATCCCAGCCACTACAATTTCCAAATGACAAAATCAATCCTCACCCAACCCCACCAATATTCAAATTTGGGCATATCGGGTATTTGTGGCAAATTTGGTCCAGTGAATGAAAATACATCCTGCATATCAGATATTTACATTACGATTCATAACAGTAGCAAAATAACATTTGTGAAGTAGCAACGAAAATAATGTTATGGTTGGGGGTTACCACAACATGAGGAACTGCATTAAGGGGTCACAACATTAGGAAGGTTGAGAACTAGGGTTCTCCACACTTTGAAAACGTAATTTTTTAAAGCTTTCCATTCTTAGGAGTAAGAAATAAAAATTATAAGGGGAACAGGTCTCTGTTTTGATGCCTCCCAAACTATTTTGTTTGCTTCCTGTTGGAGATAGTGTTGGGCATGGGTATGCTCATTATGCATGAGTGTGCCATGGGAACCGCTTCTGTGTCATGAGTGAGTGGGTGAGACAATCTTTTTGAAGCGTAGATAGCCTCCTTTAGAAAGGCTACTTTTTAATCTTGCCTGAGGATCAGCAGCTATCAGAATCTGTTGCAACACTGTTGCATGTGAATCTCTTTAAAGACTTCAGAGGTCATTTATATAAAAGATTACACACTAACCTTTGGAAGACACCTAGTTTCCATTCAGACCTTTGGAACATATCGGGCTGTTGTAGATTCCCATACTTGATATGCTACGTTCTATACATTTTTTGTTCAGTTATTGAGAAAACAACATCCCTTGTTCTTGTATATTTTATAAAAGGCTTCATTAAAACTTTGAAGTGATGAAAGTTTACATCCTCCCAGTGGAGACTAGTAGCACTGAATTTGTTAGAATGACGAAGCCACTCCAAGGTTTAGTCTGAATTTTATTTTAGCCATAGGTTTGGTACCTTGGACAGTTTAAGGGAGTTCTAGACCCCTTCTATATTTCCATATAATCCAGTTCAATCAGATAATCTGGATTTTGTATGGCAGTATAGAGGAGGCCCCAGTTTTACAAGATCTTTAGCCTTCTTTGTCAAAGAGTGGTGGTGCCTCACCAAACAACCAATCACAGGATTCCGTAGTAATGTGCCAGGCAGTTAAAGTGATATCAAATTGCATTCATTCTACAATGTAGATGCACCCCAAGAAAGATTGATATTAGAGAGTGTAGAATGCTTTGATACAAATGGCTTCAATTGCCAATTTAAGGGTTTGTCACACAGAGGAGAATGAGTCCGGATCATGCTTTTGCCTGTAAGCTGTAAAAAGTCTTTATAGAAGGTTGCCCAAGTTCAGCCCTTAGAAGTGGGAAACTACATGTCAAACAGCTGTTGGGTGTTGGAAAGAGATCACGTTGTGCATTTCTTAATGAAAAAGGACCTTTTCACACTCAAGAATTTGAAACCTTAAAAGTTCAGAACAGCCTGCTGCCAAGTCGTTCTGTTGTGTCCTTTTGGTCTTCAAGGTGAATGACTTCTCAAGACAGAACAAAGATGGAGGTTGCCTTTGGGAGTTAACATGCCTGTGGTGTGACAATGTCTGCCAGGGATGATGATGGTGGTGGTGTGGAAGAGAGATTTATCTCACAGTAATTCAAGATGGAGCAGGTCCAAATATCCTATAGCAGACATGGGCAATTTCACCCCTCCAGGTATTTTGAACTTCAACTCCCACAATTCCTAACAGCCGGTAGGCTGTTAGGGATTGTGGGAATTGAAGTCCAAAACACCTGGAGGGCTGCCCTATAGTTTGCCCATGCCTGCCCTATAGGCACCAGATCCCATCTGATCTTGGAAGCTAAGCTTACTACTTGGAAGGAAGACTGTCAATGAATACCGGGTGTTGTAGACTATAGCGCAGAGGATGGAAGTGGCAAAGCCTCCTCTGAGTCTTCCTTGCCCAAGAAAATTCAATGGGGTTCCCATAAGTCCCAACAGGCAATCTGAAGGCACATAAACACACAAACACACATAACCAGAGTGCAAGTAAATGTTATGAAATACCCCAAGGCTACTGCTGAAATTGGCAATCCTGTTTTCAGGTCTTCCATGTATTGTCTTGTGAGATTCCCAGTGTGATGTGACCTTGTCACATTGTGACTATTCCCACCACTGCCAGTAATACTTATATGGACTGAAGCTGAGAATGGTGTATTTTGGGGTAGTCTGCACATATGGTATATCCCTGGCCTCTTAAGCTATAGTTTAGAAAGGTGGAAATGAGCATCGGAAATATGTGCTCCTTTTGTTTGCCCGCTATGAACATCGGCTTGTAAGAGCATAAAAACACACCAGTTGCCTATTTAGCTTAACATTGTCCTCAAATAGTGGTGAATCAGTTCTAGGAAGCTCATTTGACACAGAATATGGATTTAGATTCGACTTCAGTCTCCTCTTTCTTCACAGCATACACCAGAGCTGATATGTAGCCATCGGGTAGTTCTTGATGCTTCCATTTTCCATGAAATTATCCTGTGTTGTAAAGTCATCTAAGTTGTCACTGAATTCTGCATTTTATCTTTGAGATAAAGATATATGAAACTGTATTTCCTTTTACCTTTCTAAATCTCCTACCACTCAGTGTAGTGGACAACTTTATTCTAGAATTATGAGAGAGGGAAGAAAGGTGCTCCTATCCATTTACTCACAGCATACATAATGTGGACACCTCTAACATGTCCCCTGGTGGTGCAATGTATGAAACCACTGAGCTGCTGAGCTTGCTGACCAAAAGCTTGGCAGTTCGAATTCAGAGAGTGGGTGAGCTCCCGCTGTTATGCTCAACTTCTGTCAACCTAGCAGTTTGAAAACATGCAAATGTGAGTAGATCAAGAGGTATTGCTTCTGCGGGAAAGTAATGACACTCCATGCAGTCATGGTGGCCACACGACCTTAGAGGTGTCTACAGACAATGCCAGCTCTTCGGCCTAGAAATGGAGATGAGCACCACCTTCCAGAGTCAAACACGACGACTTAATGTCAAGGGGAAACCTTTACCTTTGACTTCTCTTTGCTTTTTCCTACATTGAACCATCTGAAAGGTATTTTTCACTAGTATCCATTTTAATTATCTTGTGTGTTACAAACAGGGAGCTGAGGCATATTGCTGTGTTTAATGTTTGGTATAAGATTTTGGCTAACAAACATGTTAATAGCACAGTTATCGGTTTCAAAAAATACAGTAAGATCCTTGTAACTGTGGACACTATATCTGCAGTTTCACTTACTTGTGCTCAGGGGAAAATGGTCTCCCTGTGGTATGCTGGGACCAAAAGAGTTTGGTCATATCCATTGTTTCAGATAACCATAGTCTAGCTGGGAATCTGTATCTTTTGGTCCTTCTGTATTGAAAAGCTGTAATTAAACTAACTAGATTTTCTAGGTGTTACATCCTGGTGAATAGAAGGGACATAGTCTTGACTCTTGCTTTTAGTCTGATGTGATGATTCAGGCCAATTGAGTTTCAGTAGTTTTTACTGAGATTTAGTGGAAATTAAACACCCAAATGTAGCAGCAACCCAGTGTCTTCCATGACCTCCGCCCCTCTCTTACCCATCCCCTCTGTTCATTTAGGTCCTTTCTCAGAATATGAGAGTCAAAGTAGCTAGTTTCACACTTCGTTGTTGGGTTGAAACAAAGAGGAGACAAAGTGCTATTTATTTTGAATTGATGCAGATATAAGGACACAGCTTTGCCTTGTCAGGAAAAAAGTGTGATCATATAACAATGACACCTTAAGCTTATGTAAGGTATCTGGGACACAGTGGCTTACCTGATATTACTATCTCCATCAAGAAAAAGAGAAGCACACGGAGTTGCTATGGGCAGCCTTCTGAATGCCTTTCAGGCAACTCCCGCTTCGGCTTTTTAGCTTGACGGCTCTCTGGTCCCATCCTGGCAATTTCTTGCATTTTGTCAGGTTCTGTTGTGATGTTTTTGCTTTGCCTTGTGGCTGGCATAACCCAATTCCCATGCTTCTCGGCCAGCTATCCTCTCCCTTTCAACTCCCGGCAGCCACCTTCTACTTTTAGATCACCAGATACACCATTCAAAGAGTGTTTTTCATTTCTAAATCTGAGCCTAAAAGTAATTGGAGGACGTGAATGATATCATATCTATCCTGCTAAAAAAGGGCAAAACGTATTTTTTGCACTCAGTTTGCTTAAATTTTGGTTTCTTAGAGACAAACAGAACTCTTTTTTCCTCCTTTGCTGCACTCAGACACAGAACTCCCCCACTGTACGTCTCTCTTCTAATCCTTTCCCAATATGCACCTTTTCCAGTTCTATCTTGCTCCAGCTTGAGTCCTAACCCCCGACCAAAGCAAACACTGGCATTCTGTTTGGTGTTGTGTACAAATGCAAGTATACTTATATATGTGAGATGACTTGCTGGTCATTGTGCAATAGAAATGACCAATCCATGGCTGTGTGTAAATGAATGGCTGGCCACAAGTGCAACCATTTCAGATGGGTCTAAATCATGTTGTTAGTCCTTACTTGAGCCCAGACATTGTATTGACCTGTGTCTTAACTAAATTTTCAACAATTGCTTGAATGAATCTTAGAATCATAGAAGAGATCACATGGGCCATCCAGTCCAATGCCCCCTCCCCAGCCATGTAGGAAAAGTACAATCAAACCACACTGAACAAATGGTCATCCACCCATTGTTTAAAAGCCTCCAGGACAGAGTCTCCACCACACACTGAGGCAGAGAGTTGAACAACTCTCACTGTCAGGAAGTTCTTCTTAAAGTTCAGGTGGAATCTCCTTTCCTGTAGTTTGGACTCATTGCTCCAATTCCTAGTCTCCAAGGGAGCAGCAAACAAGCCTGCCCCCTCTTTCTTGTGACATGGGTCTACTTCAGTTGGGACTAGCCAACAGGGTTCTAGCTGTGCAGTTGCATATTCTTGGATGGAGCTGTTGTGGTTCAGCCTGTGTTTGTTCCATTGCCTGAAATTTCAGAGAATAGTGACCAAGCTTCTGTAGGAAATTGAGATTTTGGGCAGGAGAGTGCTGTTAGTCATGATGAAGCTGAGGATTCTGGGATGGTCAAGCCTGCATTAGATGTTCCAGTACAGACGGAGAAAGAGTCTGACAGGCTTGTGTTAGCTTTCCCAAGGGACTCAAGGTTCAAATGTTAAAAGAATGTATTAATTGGGATCCAGGAAAGGATGCCTTCTTTGATAGAAGGGGTCAGATCTCCCAACAGAGACATCTAGCTGCGGGGAGATGTCGCTCCCCAAGATTAATAGACAAGAAGAATCCTCCCAAATCTTCTCAAGGGAAAAGGCATGGTTTTTTTTTTGTATATATGAGGGAACTGAGGGTGATTCCCCAAAAGAACAATAATTCCTTTCTCGTGTTCCAGTTTCATGTGCCTTGGATTTCATATTTCAAGTTTATCTTCCTGTAACTTCTTGTGTCTTGGTTCAATTATTTAGGAATCACAGACTCTTGTATCTTTTGGGATCTGTGTCATGGTTTTCTATGTTCCTGTTTCCCTGGATGAGCCTTGTGTGCCAAGTCTTCAGTTACTGTTTGCCTGAGCTTGGTGTTTGGATTCCTGTGTTCCAAGTTTAAGTGACGATTACTATGGACAATACCTTATACTACTTTTGATCATTTTTTTATCCTTTTGCTGAAGCGACCTTTATTGTTCAATAAACTGCTTTGCTTATACTGAACTCTGGAGTGTGAAGTTGGTTCAGAGGAGCCTTCCCAGCCCTGGTGTGCGACAGGAGCATACCTATTTGACAGCACTTTCCAGGTATCATTTTGCCAAGTCTGTGCATTCACTTTTGCAGAAGTGAACAATAAGCAGATTCACTAACAAGTATGCTGTCAGTTATACAATGTTGTATTCAGCAGAGGAATGGTGTAGGGCAACTATCATATATGCTTACTCACATTGCACAAGCACCATGGAAAGTGTCAACTAAACTCTGAACAAATGTAACTCTATGTGTTCTTATCCACCATCTTTTATCCTTTTGTTATCTCTCTGAGTGTTGCCATTTAGATTGTTAATTTGTTTGCGGGAAGAGACTTCTCTTTCAATACCTCCTCCAAAAAAATTCCTTTGAAAAGTAACATGTAGATTTATGCTTTCTGAAAATCAGACCGGCATATTTTTCTAGGTAACCTAAAACCTAAGATAGAAATTGAAATAGAAGGCCATGGTGTATCAGTCATACATAATAATGAAACATAATTGACTGGGTCAAACCTAAGGAGCAGATTTTGTAGAAACTGGTGCTGCTTTTGGGTGTCGCAGAAACCACCACTTCTGTTATGTGGTTTTAAATCTGTAGTTGCCTTGATAACATACATATATTATAGTAAGCCTGTGGTCCTAATGTTTTAACATGCTGCCCACAGGCCTAGCCAATTCTGCTAATCTTTCAATCATATGTCCATAGTTTAGATTTTGTTAATGAAACTAAAGTTACATGCGTGTAAGAAAAAGCCATCTCAGTTATGTTATTGCTTCATCCCTTATTCCTCAGAAAAATACAATAGTGTGGGGGTATATTTCCTCCTCCTCCTGTTCCTTCTGAAACTTTATTGGAGGAAGTGGCTGGTATATATTTGCAATATCAAGATAAACTTGTGGACTTTCCTCCCAGGAGTGTCTTAAGCAGGAAACACTTGACACAGATTCTCAATGTGCCTTTCTTGGTACTGTACAACTTGAGTTTCCCATGAGAACAAGACCATATAAATAGCTTGAGTCATGGCCATAGCTCAGCTTCAAGATAGCATATCTGTTTGCTGTTGTATGCCTTCCAAGTAATTCCCAACTTATTGTGACTTTAGGGCCAACATAGCACAGTGGTGTTTTTTTTTGGTAAGAGTTGTTCAGAAGAAGCTTGCCATTGGTTTCCTCTGAGGCTGAAAGTGTGTGACTTGTCCATGATCACCAGCTGGTTTCATGGCTGAGCAGGGATTTGAACACTGGTCCCCAGAGTCACAGCCTACTGTTTAACATCTTCCGGGGAGGTCCTGCTCTCAGCCTCCCCAGTGTGGCTGGTGGCAATGAGGGACAGGACCTTCTTGGTGGTGGCCCCTGTGGTGGTGGCCCCCTCTTGAGTGAGATCAGGTTGGTCTCCTCCCTCCTGACCTTTAGGAGACAGCTAAAGACTTGTCTGTGGAACCAAGCGTTCGGCCCATCATAAGAATATTTAAAATGATAGTGAAAGTTGAAAGTGCAATGACTCAGGACTGTTTAGGACAATGGCTATGTCTCTGTGTGATAGATGATGTTATTTTATGTGATGTATTTAATAATGTTTAATGTTTTATTAGGGAAGGGTCAATTTTAATGTTTTATACTGTTATTATCGAGGGCATTGAATTATTGCCAAGACTGTGAACTGTCCTGAGTTGTCTTCGGGGTTTGAGAAGGGCAGTATACAAATATCCTGAATAAATAAATAAATAAATAAATTTGTTATTGGGTGAAAAGGGTGAAGGAAAAGTTGGCTAAAGCAACTTTAGCAGTTTCAATATTTTGTCATGCAGTGAATTTCCCAGAAAGCCAGGGAATAGGGCTGGTTGATCCAAGAAAAAAAGTTTCAAAACTCGTTTTGGATCTAATTGTTGCTGTCATGTCAAATTATATGGACTTCCAAAAATTTTCCAGAAAATTTCGTAATTGATTCGGAAGTCTTCAAAAATGGCGTCCGCTTTAAAAAATGGGCAAAAAAATCAGCAGAAAGGGAGAGTCAGCTGTTAGCCATCAGTCAATGAGCAATCAGCAAGAAAATTCGGAAATGACATCCAAAATTCGGAATTCAGAATTCCGAAATTCAGAATTTTGGATTTCGGAATTCTTGTTGGGAGGGCTGCCTCGAAATTGCTAAAAAAGTCAGAAGTATCCGAAAAACTTCTGAAATTTGGGCATATCCGAAATTGTAGAACAGCCCTACCAGGGAATGCTTTTTCAGGTGGGATACATATAACCCCTTCTTTGCAGAACTTGAGATGGGAAGCAAAGACTTATTTCAGGTTGATGTAACAAATTCGAAAATACATCTTATAGCGATGACCTTATTAGCACAACCAAAAAGCACTAGATATATGTTTTTGTAGTTGACATGCTTCTTAAGTGAGTATTGATAATATAGAGCAGGCATAGGCAAACTTTGGCCCTCCTTGTGTTTTGGACTACAACTTCCACAATTCCTAACAGCCTACCAGCTGGTCTCTTTTTCCTATTGATTTCAGTAGATAAATGGTCTTACTGGTATCTAAATGGCATTTTAATTGGTTGTATAGCTTAGCTGAGGTGCCACAGTTGAGAAGGTCCTCATTGTAAGATGCTTACTCAGTTCATTTGGAAGCTGCAAAAGTTTCTTTTTTGGATTACAACTTGCAAAACCCATCAGCTGTGTTGTCTAGGGGATTCTTTGAGTTGTAATACAAACATTTCCAAGCGCTGTCCATTGATGCATGTATGTTATTTCCGTGTTCTGCAGCTGGCTTCCTGAATGCTTTCTGAGTACTGTAACAACAGAAATTTCAGTTTGAGGGAAGACAGCTGATGGCATAGGGAGATAATGAACTTGTCCTTGAGTTTATGGGAAGCGCACCTGTCAGTGTTTGCAGATGTATGTTTATCTGTAGTTCTCCGCCCTAAATTCTTGAGAAATGAGTGGGTCAAACTAGATTTTACTTAATCACATCAAAGGCATTTTGTGCTTGTGTTCTGTATGAAATTAGAGAGAGTGTATTAATTATAAAGAAAGGGAGATGGGTTATCAAATGATGAAGCAAAGATCAAATTTCTTAAGTTGTTTCGCCACACAACTCCGAAAATGCTTTTAGCATTTGTTAGATCTGCAGAACCAGGACTACCCAGAATGTACATACTGTATATTCTATTAGATTTTCCTGCTTCTACCCTATATTAAAAATATTCATATTTATGTCAGTTGTGGTGGAATTGTATATAAACACATCATTCTATCTGGAAGGAGGGAAATCATGAGCTATGGAGGTGCATAACCCTAAAGAATATATGTATATAGCCATATGCATGTACTGTACAATAGTCTGTGCAAGATTAGGGTTTTAGGCCTTTGCATGATGCCCCTATTAAAGCAACTCCACTGGCTGCCGATAAGATTCTGGTCCCAATTCAAGGTGCAGGTTATGACCTACACAGTTCGGGCCCCACCTATCTTTGCAATCGCCTCTTCCCCTATGAACCAGCATGGGCTCCAAGATCATCCAGGGAGGCCCTCCTTTCGCTTAAACCACTGTCACATGCGCGGCCGATGGGGATGAGGGAGAGGGCCTTATCGGTAATGCCCCCTCGACTTTGGAATACCCTCCCCAGTGAGATTAGGCAACCCCCACACTGTCTTCCTTTTGTAAGGATCTGAAAACCTGGATGTTCCAGCAAGCATTTGAGATTGACTAGTCCCTAGTTATAAATACCCAGTCCCTAGGTTGCCAGATAGTTCTCTGTTTTCTGCACTTTCCCAGCCCTATGGCACACTGTTTTGCACTATCCCATGCTTGACCCTTTTACAGTCTGGTCACACCTATTTTAGTAATTCTGCTAACTGGTTTTTGTTTAACATTGTCTGATGGAGCTTCAATGCTGCGATTTTATACTCTGATGTTTAATTGTGTTTTTATCTAGATTGTTGTATTTTACGATGCCCTTATTCTAATGGTGTTTTTGTTTTAATAGATTGTTTTGCTTTTATGTCTTGTGGACTTTCTGTTCCATATGTAAACCACCCCAAGTCCCTTCAGGGAGATGGTGGTGGGATATAAGAATAAAGTTGTTGTTGTTGTCATTATTATTATTTGAAATACAACAAGATTATAGAGGCTTTTCTTCGCGAACAAAGGTTCAAATTCAGGAAGGACACATCTCACTAAGAATGAGATAGGCAAGTCCGGTTGCAGAAAGCACAGCAGAAAGTCTCCTTGGGTGATGTTGTTTCCAAGTTGTGGTCCTTTCTGCATTGTCGCTTCTCTTCGAGACTCGTTCGGCGTGTTTTCTCGAAAGAGGCCGCAGCATTATGGATAGCGCGTCTCCATGCCTCCCGAAGTGAGGCCAGGGTGGACCATTTTTGGTGATCAATCTGGCCAAGCCTGAGATGTTGTTTCTCTTTTTTTGGTGCGTCTCTCTTGTGCTGACCCATGGTGAGTTCACCGTAGAGTAGTATCTTTGGGAGGCGGTGATCCTCCATCCAACAAGATTAGTACACAGCAAACAAGATCACTATGCTGGCTGTTGTATTGGATCACATGTCGGACACTTCCCAAGTGTCTAGAACCGTGTGATGTATTGGCGAATAATGCGTGCAGATCCCAGTAGGGTGGCCTTTTGCAGCTGACAGATGGTAATTTTGTCAGCGCCGATTGTGTTTAAGTGCAGGCTGAGGTCTTTGGGCACTGCACCCAGTGTGCCGATCACCACTGGGACCACCTTTACTGGCTTGTGCCAGAGTCTTTGCAGTTCGATCTTTAAATCCTCATATCGTGTCAGCTTTTCCAGTTGTTTCTCTTCAATCCTGCTGTCACCTGGGATTGCAACATCGACAATTCATACTTGGTTTTTCAACACAATCGTGAGGTCAGGAGTATTGTGCTCCAAAACTCTGTCAGTCTGAATTCGGAAGTCCCAGAGTAGTTTGATGTGTTCGTTTTCTGTAACCTTTTCAGGCTTGTGATCCCACCAGTTCTTCGTCGCAGGCAGATGGTATTTGTGGCACAAATTCCAATGAATCATCTGAATAATAATAATGATAATGATGATGTTATTAGGCAGCAGAATGTCTTTCCAAAGCACAAATCTGTGAGCATAGTAGTTGCTCACAGTTCAGGGGGACTCATAAAACAACCTTTAAAAGCACTTTCCGCATGGCTTCATGAGGATGGGCACTCAAACATACTTTAATGTTCTGCTTTCGTGTTTCACATAGCTATCTGCTTAGTAGGTCCATGTACAGAATGTGGGACTAGATAAACCTTTATCCAGATACAACCTGTTCTGCCTTGCATTTTTCTGTACATAGAAGTCTACTTCATGTAATTTCTTAATCTGAATTTTCTGAGTCATAAACAAGGGAATCTTTGAAAAGGACTGACTAGCCTCCTATGCATTGACATATATCTAATGTGATTTCAATTTAAAACTTGGGTGAAAATGATCATAAAGCTAGAGATGAAACTGCTGTTACTAGTATCATGCTAGTAGTCAGATAACTCTCCTGTCCTTTGATGTTTTGGGCATATCCTAGTGCCAACATGTTGTGTGTCTTTCGCTTCTCACATATTGTAGTCCATTAATTCAGTGTTTCCCAACCTTTTTTGAGCTGCGGCATACTTTTTACATTTGCAAAATCCTGGGGCACACCACCAACCAAAATGACACAAAATGTCACAGTAATACATATAGTTAATATGTTTTTAAAATGTATTTATACACTCAGTGTGAAACTTTGGCCTGTTTCAATGAACTCAACATAGATATCCTGGCAGAAATGGCAGAAAGACACAAACTTCCCAAACAGAACTCCCATAACCAAGAGAAAATACTATAAGAGTTTGGTGGGCATTGACCTTGAGTTTTGGAGTTGTAGTTCACCTATATCCAGAGAGCACTGTGGACTGAAACAATGTTGGATCAGTTCCAAACTTGGCATGAATACTCAATTGCCCAAATATGAACACAGATGGAGTTCAAGGGAAATAGACCTTGACATTTGGGAGTTGTAGTTGCTGGGATTTATAATTCCCCTACAATCAAAGAGAATTCTGAACCCCACCAATGATAGAACTGGGCCAAACTTCCCACACAGAACCCCCAGGAGGCAAGAGGAGGTCTCTAGTTGGGGAAAGGGAGGCGGGCCTTCCCAATGCAAGACCAAGTACACAACGGGTGGGGAGGGGGGTGTTTGTAATTTTGTGCCTTTATCGAGGTAGGTTTTTTGGGGTTTTTATACGTCAACACACTAGACTCTTCCCCTCCCCCTTCTTGGAGGTTCCCATTTCCCACTGCACACCTGATGATTGCTCACGGCACACTAGTGTGCCCCGGCACACTGGTTGGGAAACACTGCATTAATTTATGGGAGACGGAGATTCAAGGCCGCTGCAGAAACATAAGTCTATAAGATTTAGGGGAAAATAAAAGAACATAACAGTCTGTTGCCATTTTCAATAGAAGTTCCATGTTGCACACTCCGCCTAGCTCTACTCTTCTATCTCTCTATTTTGGCATTAACTGTATGTCTGAGTGATGGTGTGATTGTTTTAGTTACATTGATCGTACTTGATGAAATTTTCAAATTGTGATTAAAAATGCAATATGTTTGTGTTCTCCAGGTCATCATACAGTCTACATTGGGGTTCACGTGCCTAAAAGTTACCGAAGAAGAAGACGCCACAAAAGAAAGCCCAAGGACAAGAAAGAAAAGGAGAAAATTTCTGAAAATTCAGACAAGTCTGACATCGAAAATGCAGATGAAACGAGCAGTAGCATCCTCAAACCACTCAGTGAGTAATGGGCTCTTTTTGAATGTTTCTCAAGAGAGGCTAAAGTGCCAATGAGAACTAATAAAGATGACTACTTAGGATAAAAGTATGTGAGCGGTAACATTTAGCATTATTTGATACAAAATGTAGAAACCTCTTGCAAAAAAATAATTGAATCTGAGCAAATGTATGCAAAGTGGTGCATTTCCGGGAGGGAGCGAATTGATTTGATTGACCATTTATGGGGTTATCACACACTTTGATCTATTCGACATTATTGTGGTAGCTCATTTCTGATTCAAGGGGTTACATTTCTCAAGGTGTCAACTAAGGATAAATTTAACAGAGCGAGATTGAGATGGTAAAGACTTCAGATTATCTTCCTGCAGTTGGATTATGGCTTCATAGCTTTTTGCACTGCTGCAGTCTTGAATAGAAATATGTGTTTTGTTTTTTCTGAGTTGGAAGAACATTGGGTCTTTTTGTTGTTGATGCAGCTTCTAAAGTAATGCTTTCAGTTATGATATCAAGTTGATAGTGACAGTGTTGATATCAATACCATACCACCTCCTACCATGCCACCATAAAGACAACAATGTTTATCTGGTTCCAGTGGCTAAGCAAGGTTTGAACCAGTAAACACTTGGGTAGGTGATCACTTGGCAATTTCAGCATATCCCAAAGAAGGTTTGCTGCTAGTTGATATTAACACAGTGAACTAAATGGGACAAAGCCTCAATATAAGTGTTTCTTAAACACTGTCCTTGTGATCTTCACAGTCGTCTTCCATGAAGCTTAAGGAGATGTGTTGTTGCAATAATCCATGAAGTAGGCTAGATCAGGGCTTCTTAGATGTGTTCCACTCACAACCCCTTTCCTCCCAAGAAATTTTATGTACCTATTTACCCCAGGTGTCTAGGGACACTTTCCAGACCACACTAAATCATGGGTTTTAAGTGGGCAAAAAGTCCCGGGACTTCAGAAGAGGTCCACATACATACCTGTTGGTCCCAGGATTTCTGCCTCAGTTGTCCAGACTTGATGCCTTGTTGCGAGATTTAGAGCCTCCCACGGGACTTCTGCTGGAAACTTCAGCAATTCTTTAAAAACCCTCAAGATGTGGATATGCGGATATGCAGAGAACCACTCCAGCAAATCACTACAAAAGTTCTTTGTCCTGGCCAGAGAAACTGTGCCCTTCAGATGTTTCATGAAGTATCTGTCACACAAAACAAAGTTTTTGCCCTCTACTCAAGTGTCACCGTCCTTTTCGGAACTGACAAATCAGGAACAAACATCTAAAACCCGGAAAAAACCCAGATAAAAATCCCATGATTTCCGATTGCAGGGACATACAGACATGTGCATATTCGGCTCAAAACCACGATATTCCAGCTCCTGGAAATCTCACTTTTTTTGTTGCTTTTGTAGCGTTTGCGTCTGCATTTACAGGGAACTGCATCTGGCCATCCTCTTAATTTGCTGTGGATGCTCCTGGGATAAAGGTACTGTCTGGCCCTAGGTATATAAAATAGTTAGAAAAATCAAACATTTGCTAATAATAAATCGGCATTTGAAAGCTTTGCTAAACAGGCTGATTTTCCTTGTCGTGGAGTACAGCTGAATCATTTTCTGCAGAGTCCAGTGTAAACAATGCAGGTTGCTGCCAAGAGGGCCCATCCAGACAGTACCTTTATCCCAGGAGCTCCCACTTCAAAATGGAGGGAGGCCAAATGACGTCCTCTGGAATCGCGGTAGCAATTTCTACAAAGGCCCAAAAAAGTGAGATTTTCAGGTGTGGGAATGTCTTACTTCTGGCCGGAAAATGCGAATATTTGAATTTCTGTATGTCCCTACACTCAGAAAATACTTCTTTAAACATGTGGATGGCAAAGTTTATCTTGTCAGGACAAAATTGTCACCCTGTAGTCAACATTGTACATCTTTTCATAATAACGGCAATCAGGAACAGACATGTATAACCCAGGAACAGAACCCCATAGTTCCAAGGTATAAATACATGGCCAAACTTGTTTGTACAAATGGCCACACAGCGTCTATAACCCAGGAACAGAACTTATACAATGATTCGCATATTTGCATATTCGCATCTTAATTTTTTTTTAAGCCGAAATTTACAGGAGACATTCTGCGGCCATCTTGGGGCTGCAAAATCCCAGGACAAAGCAGCAAGTGTGGATGACGGAGGCAGAAATCCCGGGACCAAAAGGTCTGTATGTGGACCTCTTCTCAGCTCCTGGGTTGTTTCCCCCCTGCCCCTGACTAAAACCTGCAATGTGGTGCTGTCTGGAGCATCTGGATTTGTGTAAATGGTTGGCATTCAGAACCCTTTTACTGTTGTCAAATTTTTCGTGACCTCAAATTTTAGCTCAATTTTTTTTGAGCTAATGGGACTCCGAGGTTGAGAGCCACAGTGTAAGAAGCAGTGGGATAGACTCATACTTCAGTTTGCCCACTCATTTTTAAAAATAGCAGGACAGGGTTTTTCATTTTCAATCTGAAGCACTAATGAGTTCATACTTGGAAAAAAAATCGGTATCTGAATTCTGAAAGTGTGTCAGTGATGCCAAGCTTTAGTGCAAGCATGGGCAAACTTTGGCCTCCAGGTGTTTTGGACTTCAACTCCCACATTTCCTATCAGTCAGTTTGCCCATGCCTGCTTTAGTGTGTACACAGCCAGAACTAAGTGAGCACACGGAGCCAAAATTATTTTCTCATCCTGCTCAACAACACAGAACTATTTGGTGTTAATCTGAGTTAAACATGTCCATTTTCTCAATTTAGTAGAGTGTAACACAGAGTTTCTCAACATGGGGGTTGGGACAGGTGGAGGAGGGGGTCGCATTAGTCTGCTGTGGTCTTTCAAGTTGAGCCCAATTTAGGGTGATGTTATATTGGATTTTTCAGGTTCTGTGTGGGAAGTTTGGCCCAATGCTATCGTTGGGCCAAACTTCTCAAAATGCTCGCTGGTTGTAGGTGAACTATGAATCCCAGCAACTATAACTCCCAAATGTCAAGGTTTATTTTCCCCAAACTCCACAGGTGTTCACATTTTGGCATATTGAGTATTTATGCCAAGTTTGGTCCAGATCCATCATTGTTTGAGTCCACAGTGCTCTCTGGATGTAGGTGAACGACAACTCCAAAACTCAAGGTCAATGCCCACCAAACCTTTCCAGTATTTTCTGTTGGTCATGGGAGTTCTGTGTGCTAAGTTTGGTTCAGTTCCATCATTGGTGGAGTTCATGATGCTTTTTGATTGTAGGTGAACTATAAATCCCAGCAACTGCAACTCCCAATGACAAAATCTATCCCTCTTCCAACCCCACCAGTATTCAAATTTGGGAGTATCAGGTATTTGTGCCAAATTTAGTCCAGTGAATGAAAATATATCCTGCATATCAGATATGTACATTACGATTCAAAACAGCAGCAAAATTATGGTTATGAAGTAGCAACAAAAATAATTTTATGGTTGGGGGGTCACCAAAATATGAGGAACTGTATTAAGGGGTCACGGCATTAATAAGGTTGAGAAACACTGGTGTAACAAGTAAAGCACTATCTAACTTGGGAGGACAATGCACCCTAATATCTTCCCCTAAGAAAATCCACTACAATACTTATCAATTAGGAAATGACTATTTTTACATTTGTTACTTTATATTCATTATCTGAGAAGGAAACTGTAAATAAAAAATATTCAAATATTATATGCATATAGCTTTAAGAGTGCTCCTCACTGTAAAGGCAAGATAAATCCACATGCTAACCTCATCTGTCATTGTTGCCACCCTGCAGTCTGGGAGATTTTAACCCAACTGTCTTGTTTCTTAAGAGATCCGGGAATAGACTAGCAGGGGCTGTTGCAGTTCAGAAGATTAAGGGGCAATGGGATGTTGGTGAGCATGAAGCTTGCATAAGACTGATTTGCTCTAAGGCTGGCTTTGGCCAGTGCTGATTTAACAAGCTGAACAATCTAATGAGTTAGAGTTCTGGCTGGAAATTGAAATACAGAGTTTAGCCGTGACTTCCAAGGTTCCTGTATCATGGCACCACTGTCCACATCAAGGGTTTCTTTTTACAGATGTTCTAATGCTCTTCTGAGCCGGGATAACAGGTTAGAGAAAGGACTCCCAAATAATGTGAATCTTCCTAATTTTTCTCTTTGCATTGTACCAGCTGTGTGCTAGGTGTTGTAGCAAAGGGAAATTGTGTTTCCTCAGAGTTCCTTGTGGATTTTTTTTAAAAAAAGAATTAAACTTGTTTTGTAAATGGAGGAAATGTCAAAAGACATGTTTCTTGCATATACAATACAATCCCTATTCCTGTTGTTTCCTTACCCGTAGTTTCAGCTAACTGTATCTGACAAAATATGTCATCTCATAGGATTTTCTAAGTTCTGAGTTGATTCTGTGTTATACTTCTGCCAGAGGTTTCCATGGAGTCACCTTGGAGGATTTAGGGCTCTTCCACACAGCCATATAACCCAGAATATCAAGGCAAAAAATAATCCCACAGTATCTGATTTGAACTGGGTTATCTGAGTCCACACTGCCATATATTCTGGTTCAAAGTAGAAAATGTGGGATTTTATTCAGTTGTGTGGAAGGAGCCTTAGCAAATTCCTAGACAATTCTCCAGGCATTTTCTAGTTCTTTTAGGGCAGTGATTCCCAGCCCTTTTTTGACCAGGGACCACTTGACCAAGGACTACTTGAACAGGGAGCATTTTGTGGGTTGTTGTAGGTTTTTCAGGCTGTATGGCCATGTTTATTTTATTTATTTATTTATTTATCTATTTATTTATGCTTCACATTTATAGACCGCCACTCCCCGAAGGCTCGGAGTATGCATAAATACAATCCAACACAGAGTACACATATAAAACCAACACATTACCTAACATTAAATATAAATACAAGAAAGTGGAGGTGAACTAAAGGTTGCATATCAGATGGGATCGATAGTCAGTTTAGGGGCTGTAGGTAAGGTTAGGGACCGAGTAGCCCTAAAGTCTGGTTTTAAGGGCCCATTCCGCAACCTCAATGCGGCCATACCTCCAAGTGATGGGGGGGGGGGGGACGGACTCCAGTCGGATGGCAAGGAGGGGTCTCAACCATGGCGATTTGGGAGGCCCTCGCCGCTCCATACTGGGCTTCTTTAGGAGAGTTTAAAGTTCCAGTCTGACTCCAGCTCCCGGCCATCAGACCCCAGAAAACTCTGGGGCCGAACCACCGGTGCTGAAGTGTACATTGGTTGACTCTATGTTTCAAATGCTCCTCTGGTTCAGCTTCCGGTGCCCATGTTTCAGCCCGCTTGTTCTTCTGGGCAGCCGGAGCTGCCGCTCTGCATTCCTTCCACTGTAGAACTCTCTGGTTGTTGCTGGATGTGGCACTCTGTGACTGGCGCCCCCTCAACTTCCTCCCAGCTCTGCAGCCACGACTACGTCGAGAGTGACCGATGGGTTACTGGGAGGAAGCTTTCCTGGCGACATCCGCCTTCAAGCTAGTGTTCTAGAAGCATTCTCTTCTGACGTTTAGCCTCAGAGGTTGTGAGGTCCTGCCATAGATGCAGGTGAAATGTCAGAAGAGAATGCTTCTAGAACATGGCCATACAGCCTGAAAAACCTACAACAACCCAGTGATTCAGGCCATGAAAGCCTTCGACAATACAGGGAACATTTTGACCAGGGACCACTTGGACAGGAACCACTTGAACTGGAACCACTTTGACCAGGGACCATTTGAACAGGGACCACTTTGACCAGGGACCACTCTCCAACATTAGTACATCTGCTCGCCTACAGAAAACCATGTTTAATAATATAGAGCTGATGTGGTAGTAGTAATCTTTTGTGGGTAGTCAGCCTCTCCCCTCCTGACATCCCCGTTGCCTTGGCACTATAAGGAAGTTTTGCAAGATCAGTTGCTCTCGTTACTGCGTGGTTTTGAGGCAACAGTGTAGTAATGGTGAGGCTATTGACCATATTTGTGTTCTTATGGATCATTGGTGATCCACGGACCACAGTTTGGGAACCATTGCTTTAGGGTGACTTCCAGTGGTTGTTCGTTTCAATAGAGCTCACAATTATACATTTTTTTGTTTTTACAGTATGTTCAGGAACATATCCATTGCAGACATGGGGGCTGTACTCTTTTAGGTAAATTATAGTTGATTTCAGGATAAGCTTGGTTTACCATTCCACAGTTGTTCTCTTCTACTTTTGTCCCACACTTCTAGCATCACAAAACATGGGAATCATATGTAATGGTCTGCTATACGTTCTTTTTCCTAAATATGCACATATAATACATGTTAACAATTTTCACAAAGATCTGGTTATCTGCTGGGTTCATGCCTTGCTTGAAACTCAGAATTTTCTTGTTGCAATTTAGCCACTGAGAGATTATTAGATTCCATCTGATTGCTTGCTATGGAATATTATCTGACTCTAAGCATCCTAGAGAGACTATGGAGGCACTAATGGGATGACACAGCCTGTAATTGCTGTAATATACTGGACTGTCTCTGTTTGGCATCTCCTCATTTCTTTTTGTTGTTTGCTTTGCTACACATGAGAACTTAATAAGAAAGTTAATATAAGACCCTCCAAATGTTGTTGCACAACTTCCGTCATCTTTTCCAACTGGATATTTTTGCTAGGACTGATGGAAGCTGTAGTACCACAGGATATCCAAGGATCACATGTTTCCCACCCTTATGTCAAGGGTAAACTGTTGTGCTTTAAAATGTTCTGCCCTGGTTGGACTTTTCTTAGTGTGTTCAAAACACCAGGGCTTTGAAACAAGTGACTCAGTCATTGGAATTGTAGGACTTTATTGTAGATCTCCTTAGAACATAATTTTATTGTTGTCACTAATATGTCACCACTAAAAGTAGCAAAAATGTACTTTAAAATAAGCTAATTATTTTTGCAAGTCAATCATGAGCAAAAGAACCTGTAAAACATTATTTCTCTAGAATGGGTTAGATATTAAAGTACAATTAAAATAAGATATATCCTCAAGAAGGGTACCTGCAAGATGGAAATTGTCCTGAGATGACCATCAGTATGATCTTAGGTCAGAAAACCAGGCCAATTTAGGAAATTGGTTTTGTTTAGCTTAGTGAGAAGAAAAAATGGAATCAAATTACAAGAAAAGGAATTTAGTTCAAATGTTAGAAAATAATTATTTTTCCATAAGAGACATTTTGCTGCTTAAGGTGAAGAAAAGGTAAATAACAAACCCTATGAGGAGTGGCTTAAAAAGTTGGGCATGTTTAGCCTGAAGAAGAGAAGGTTGAGAGGAGACATGATAGCCATGTATAAAATATGTGTGAGGAAGTCATAGGGAGGAGGGAGCAAGCTTGTTTTCCGCTGCCCTGGAGACTAGGACTCAGAGCAATGGCTTCAAATTACTAGAAAGGAGATTTCATCTGAACATTAGGAAGAACTTCCTGACTGTGAAAGCTGTTCAGCAGTGGAACTCTCTGCCCTGGAGTGTGGTGGAGGCTTCTTTTGTAGGCTTTTAAACAGAGGCTGGATGGCCATTGTTGGGAGTGCTTCGAATGCAGTTTTCCTGCTTCTTGGCAGGGGGTTGGACTGGATGGCCCATGAGGTCTCTTCCACCTCTATGATTCTATGAAAGGAAGGTGCCCCATTTTGCATTTCATTTACAAATGTGAATCTGATGTCTAATTGAGCCTCAACACAGTGCTTGCACTCAGTGTGGACTAACACTCCGTCATCTGGATGTGGATGAATGGAAAGGGGGTGGTAATCTCTTTGGGAAGAGAATTCTAGATCCTGGGAGCAGCCATGGAGAAGGCCTTCTGCTGTGTTCCATTTATACAGGGTGGTCAGACAAAGAGAAACTTTCCTTGAACATCTCAAAACATGGGCATCTTCATGTGGGATCATGTGGTCCTCCAAATAACAATCCAAGCGGATATATCTCTGGTGGTAATGCAACAGAAAATAGGGCCTCCCCACATGCCAAAGCACAGGGAAGCTCATATGGGAGAATATATTCCTTCAGATACCCCGGACCAATATTTTGAGGATCCAGAAACATGCTAGTAGCCATAAGGACCATTAAAATAGAGGAGTCCTCCACACTGAACCCTGGAGGGCTACAGTTTGCTCACTCTTGGCATGGGAAGCCCTGTTTCACACTTTTCAGATGTGTCCAATTCAGGGCCATAGCCAGGATTTTGATTCGGGCGGGGGGCTGAGTTTGGTTTGGGGGGCTGAGACTGGGTGGAAGAGGATCTACCCTAGCAGACCATTTGTATTGTTATCCCAATAACCCCATGAATGTGGGATATAATGAGCATGGTGATCAGATCATGATATGTATAAACATAACAGTTTAAATAATGTACCAGTAAGGCCTTCTCGCGGACCACCCTGAGAATTTGGGGGGGGGGTGAAGCCCCCTAAGCCCCCCCGGCTACATGCCTGGTCCAATTGGTCCTCTATATCCACATATTATATATCATGAATCCAACCATCCACTGCTTGAAAGTATTTTTTAAAGTCCAAAAAGCAAACCTTGATTTTTTGCCGTTTTATGTAAAGGACACCATTTTACTATGCCATTGTATATAATTGGACTTGAGCATACATGGACATTGGTATTCATGTGAGGTCTCAGAACAAAACTCCCATAGATTCCAAGTGCCCTCTGTGTTGTTGTTTATTCGTTCAGTCGCTTCTGACTCTTCGTGACCTCATGGACCAGCCCACACCAGAGTTCCCTGTCAGCTGTGGCCACCCCCAGCTCCGTCAGTCAAGCCAGTCACTTCAAGGATACCAGCCATCCATCTTGTCCTTGGTCAGTTCATCTTCCTTTTTCCTTCCTTTCCCCCCAGCATCATTGCCTTCTCCAAGCTTTCCTGTCTCCTCATGATTTGGCCAAAGTACTTTATCTTTGCCTCGAATATCCTCCGCTCCAGTGAGCAGCTGGGCATTATTTCCTAGAGTATGGACTAGTTGATTTTAAGACCTGAAAAATAAACTCTAGTTTTTCTTCCTCTAGCACAGTCATGGGCAAACTTTGACCCTACAGGTGTTTTGGACTTCAACTCCCACAATTATGGCTGTTAGGAATTATGGGAGTTGAAGTCCAAAATAAACCGGAGAGCTGAAGTTTGCCCATGCCTGCTCTAGCATGTGTAGGACATTAAAATTAATCAGTTTAGCTGCCTCTGTGAAAGAGATGCACAACTCTCACTTCTGCGTTTTGTGGTGGAAATGTTGATTCAAAAACCAGCCAGACTTCCTCCTTCAGCACTTCTGATAACATTCAGTTGCGATTTCACTGCCACTTGTAGCATCCAAAGCACCCTTAAGTGAAGGATGATTATTTGATAATATTTGATCTTGTTAGTATGGCCACTTGTGTTGAGTGATTGAACTGAAATGCCATACATATGGCTCTGGTTTCATTTTTCAAAAAGAAGTGCCCGCTAATGTGGATCTGACTCAGCGTCTAAATTTAATCTGTAGATTGCTGTACTGTCTTTCTGTGCGCGAGCATATAGTGTAACCTTTGCTTGTGTCTCAGCAGCAGCCATGTCATCCAAGGCCTGGGGTTAATGTGCAGCTTTTAACATTTTGTGATTCAAAAGGCAGCTTTCCCTGGAAAGTAAATGCTGCATAATCTGATTAGTCAGAATGCTAGTATGGTTCAGCCAGGGTTTTTTCTTTTTCTTTTTTGGAAGCCAACCGTCTGTTTGGGTGCTGGACAGTACCTGCCTTTAGGGAATGTACAGGGAAATTAGAAGTTGAAGATAAGTAATGATCTGAGTGCTTGGAATGGACTGTATGAAAGAGATGCCAATGAATCCATTATCAAAATTTAAAAAACCTAGCTGAATTCCACGATCCTGTACAGACCTATCAAATTATGTTTTACCATTGTTTTTAGATTGTGATATCTCACATTTGCTTAAGGATTTATAGCATATCAGCCGTGGGAAACTATGATTTGGTTGTGTTTTTGTATTAAGCATAGTTAAACACTTGCTATCTATACTGAACTCACATGTGTAAAACATATTTTCTCCATCTCTGTTTGCAGTTTGATAAGTTGGTTTCCACAATGCCTCTGTATTCATTTATGAGGCCAGCTTATCACAATTCAAAGTCCTGGCTGTGGCCTATAAAGCCCTATACAACTTGTTCCAGGACATTTGGCAAACTGCATGATCTTGTATGACTCCGAGACCTGCAGAACTGGACTTTTGGCATCTCTTACTTGGTTTTGCTCACCTTTAGAATAATGGTAAATAAGGCCTTCCCAATAACTCTTCTGTGTCTATGGAACAGCTCCATGTTTTCATTCTGCCAGCAGCCCTTCAGACTGCTGGCATCACCTGGCTCCTATACAACAACAACAACAACAACAACAACAATTTTATTTCTTACCCATCTCTCCTCATGGCTTGAGGCAGGTTACAGAATTACAGAATAATTAAAATGCATAAACATTGCAAAAACACTACAAATACACATATTAAAATATATTTCTATAAAATACATGTTAAATAGACAAAACATAGATTAAATAAAGGACATGCACTTAAAATTCATGCTTAAAGACTGGCTGGGTAGGCCTGATGGAAGAGATTGGTCTCTACATTGTTTTTCAATTTCAGCAGCTCATGTCTGATACATATATACACATATACATATGTTTACAGTATATGCACACACACACACACACAGTCAAGATGAGCAAGGATAGTATCATAACTGCCCAGTAAAATTTTCAAATCACTCTGAATGTCTACATCATTTTGTTAATAAAGTTTATTATTATTATTATTTAGCTATTTATAAGTAAATAATCTATAGCTTTAGATTATTGAGGACAGTTAGCCAGTGCAAGTTAGCATCACTGTTCATCACGTTGCTAGACAGTTTACTGTATAAATCTTCCAAACTCCCGGCCACACACACACACATCACATGAATGCAGTACAGTCAGATATAACCATGATTGGTACCAACTCCAACCACTGATTAAGATCCCAAATATTCTGTGAATCTGTGGCGGAACCCTGGCAGGTTGGTTGTGTGTTTGATGTATAACCCATATTTTTCCGCAGCTTATGATAAGCTAAAAAAAGCTGGAGTAGATAAAATCAGACACATGTTAAACCACAGTTATAATATCAGACCTACGGAACCTAAAGCAATTAAGACAAACATCACTAAAAAAAGTATCTTCCTCAACAATTCATTAATACATATACATGTGTATAAGTTGACCTCATGCATATGTTGAGGGCAGATTTTGTGGCCAAAAATATGGCTTTTGATATGATGAGGATAACCCCAAGGTGGAATAGAACTCTTGTTGGCCACCTTGATGAGCATTGAACAGACATGCAGCTTCAAAGCATCAAACAGACAAGAGTTCTTTCTCCCACCATGGACATTCCACAAATATTTAAACCTCACTTGCCTAATTTCCAACAGACCTCATAACCTCTGAGGATGCTGGCCATAGATGCAGGCGAAATGTCAGGAGAGAATGCTTCTGGAACATGGCCATAGAGCCCGAAAAACCTACAACAACCCAGTCTTCTTATTGCTATTGTCTTGCAGTATGCTTGCCTCATCCTCACTGCAGGAGTAATAGTGAGATAATACAAACCAATCTTACAGACCACTGAGATCTCTGACACTTAGGTAAATTGGAAAGTCTGCTTGCTGGTTGAAGTGAAATTTGAATATGTCTCATACACTGACCCTCTTGGCTCTTCAATGCAATGTATGCAGCTCTTCAATGCAATGTATGCAGCACACGCTGTTTGCTGAGCCAAAGATTCAGGCTCAGTCATGTTATCATTCCCCTTGCCAACTCATTGCAAAGGTCCCGGTGTGTCTTTTCATCATTTCATACATCTTACACTATCCCCCTTTTGAAACTTGCCACCTGCCTCTGACTTACCTTAAATAAACTCACAAAATTATTATGGAAAAGTACAGCTTGTCATCGATACCGGGATGGGGATGGTGAGGGAGACAGAGAATATGAGAGAATGAGAGAAAGAATGAGATAGCGAGAGCACATGAACAATGTAAACATTCATTCTTTCTGAGCTCTAAAGCTTGGTTTGCACGCTTCTGGAGTGCATCTGCTGCTCCAAGGATATTCCCCAAGGACTGATCCCATTCTGCACTCTTAATGTTTATGCCTGTCGCCTTTCAATGATGAACTGGCTAGATTAATGGATTTTAAAAGGAATGCTTTAATTGATTAAAAAGGGCATCTCTAATTAATGAGGCAACACAGGTCTTTAGAGAAGTTAATTATTAATGCAAGCACTTTGAAAAGCTCAGATGACAGTCACTGTCTGAAAAAATGTCACCCTTTTCATGGTCACAGAGGAGGAAATGCCTATGTTTTGATAGCACCTACTGCAGTAGGTCCATGTAATAATAGTAATAATAATAGACCACCCCTATCACTCCAGAGGGGCTCAGGACGATTTCCAGCACATAGGGCTATATAATATATAATATACATTATTTATATTCTACTCTGACTCAGAGAATATTACAGAATACCTATATGGCAAACATTCAATGTTGTTCTACAATTAAGAACAAAGACAGGCAGTACACAGGCAGAGGCAAGGCTTCCCTCTTTTTCATCTCCGGCATATGGAGGCTGTGCTCGACTCCAGTCATTGGGAGGTCCTGTTGATTCTTTTCTTCTTGCCAAGGGGCCTGTTGTTGGTAGATGCCTTCCTAATTGAATTGCCAGCATGTCTTCATGGCCACCTTTTACCTCCGCACCAAAGCAGTACCTATTGATCTACTCATATTACTGTTTTTGAACTTCTAGGTAAGCGGAAGCTAGGGCTGACTGTGGGTGCTCACAGCTTGAACTGCCAACCTTTTGTTTGGCAAGATTTTCTGCAGCTAGTGGTTTAACCCATCTAAACACACAGAATGTACTTCCAAAAATTCAAAGTAGTTTACTTAAGTTGGCTGCAGATGTATTGATGCTAATCAAGTAATGAACCCATTAACTCCAATTTCATTAATCAAGTTAGATTTCCGTATCTGCAGCCCTAGTAATTTGAACCAAAGTTTCTATACATTGAACCAGCACAAAGCAAAGGGTGCAGCCGCTCATGTGGGAAATTAGGATATTGGAATATTTGGGATTTTTGGATAAGGGATGCTCAAATTGTATAAGAATCTAACTTTCACTGAGTCAGAGATCCGATCCATTTAGCCCATTTGTGTCTTCAAAGCTTGGGTCCAGATTCTTTCCTAGCTTTTCACGGATATCCCTTCTATTACTTGGTGGTCTGTGTGGCAAAACCTGTTGGGAATCAAAGCTTTTAGGCTCAAAATAACCCTCAGTTGGGGTGATTCCACCAAAAATATAGTAGAGTGCTAGAAGCAGACTTCATAACCAGCAGAAAGTTACATGTGGTGAGCCAGGATTAGCTTCCATTCAATAGGTTGGCACAGGATTGTGGAACCAGAACTTTAGTTTCAAAATATTTATTCAAGAAAAGAAAAGATCTTGGAGCTTACTAAGCTCATCTTCTAAGGGAGGTAAAAAGGTAAAAAGGATAAAAAGTCAAAATATCCACACAGCTACATTTTGCCTGGAGAAAGGCAAAATGTGTCCTCACTGGAAGGGAGATAAAAGCAACAATGGAGAAAGACCATATGGGCAAACCCAGGGAAATAAAATACCTTTAAAGAGGAAGTTACCTCATACCTCACAGAGATTCCATTGCTACATCTTCAAAGGGGAAGGAGATAATGGCAAACAAGAAGAGTAAAGACAAAGGCTCCTTCTGGGAGAAGCATGCGTAGGAATGTGCGGGGAGGAATCCCTCACTCTAATCCTATCTCTAGTCTAGCTACTCATTGAGGACTGGAGACTTGATGACACAAGTGACTTGTGCAGTCCAGGGATAAACCCCAACGAAACCCATGTCTGTTTAGTTTCCAAAAATCAAAGAAGATGAATATTTTCAAGGGAGGCTAATACCTTGAGGTGGCACTAACACTTTCCCCTTTCCCATTTATTTAGGAGTCATTTCAAAACGCATAATTTTGGCCTCCGAATCTTCCCACAATTTATATATGAGTTTATACCGTACACTTTTTATTTTATTTTTTTAAAAATAAATGATTCGATCTTGGGGTCATTACAGCAAGCAGTAATTTCTCAAAGGTCACTTTATTACTATGGATATGGAAGGTGGCCATGCCATTAAGCCATTACGTGATTAAATTCCATCTTAGCATTTGCTCCCCTTGAAAGGGGGAATTGGCAACCTCCTTGTCCACTCTTGGCAATGTAGCGCTCAACTAGTTGTGTTGCTGTTAGTCACCTGTCGTCTCTCTCTTTGACTGGGGATAGACAAAGTGCAGCTGCTTCAGGACTAAAATGGTGTGGTTTGGAACACATTTACAAAGCTTTTGGCAATTCAGTTACGCTGTAACATGAGCAAGATAGTATCCTATAAACTAATAGTTGGCGCCTATCTGCTTACCATTTCATTTGTCACATTGATTGTTTTGTGGATTTGGTTCAGTAAAGGAAATTAGCTTTCTTTTTATTTCCTCAGTGCCAAACCTTGTCCACCTTTTCCCTTTCCCTTGGCATTTCAGCTCAGCTCCAGCAAGGGCTTTTTGTGTCGAAAGGGAAAAAGTAATGAACAATTTAGAAAGTAACAATAGTTTAGACAAGCATTCACTTTGCAGTTCCCAGTGCAAGTTTCTGCCTCTGTGTGACTTATGTTAATGGCTGCTATGGTTGACATCATCTTCTTGGAGCTTAAAATCGTTTCTCAACCCCCGCATATTTTCCAATAAGCTACAATGCCAGTTAATTTTATTATAAGATGCTTACTTTCCCTTTCAGCCTTTGAAAAACATGCCCAAGACAGCTAGAAACTGACATTAAAACAACAAAACAGCTTTTAAGTGCTATTCCATTATAGGAGAGAATCAAGCACAGCAGACAGCTGGGATACAGCTAATACAAGAAGACTTGTATTAGCTGTATGACTTTCTATTGCACTAAATTGAACTTAATGATCTAAACATGCTGCTAAATGCAATCAGGTTCAGATATAAATTCCACCCCTTTGCATTATTCCTTTAACAATCAGTTCTTATTCCTGTTTAACCAGAAGTATACCCCCGGTGGCGCAGCGGCCTAAACTGCTGAACTTGCTGACGGAAAGGTTGGTGGTTCGAATCTGGGGAGCAGGGCGGGTTCCCACTGTTAGCTTCAGTTTATGTCAACCTAGCAGTTCGAAAACATGCAAATGTGAGTAGGTCAATAGGTACCAATGGGAAGGTAATGGTGCTCCATGCAGTGATGCCGGCCATATGATCTTGGAGGTGTCTATGGACAATGCCGCCTCTTCGACTTAGAAATGGAGATGAGCACCATCCCCCAGAGTCAGACACAACTAGACTTAATGTCAGGGGAAACCTTTACCTTTGCCTTATAGTAAATGCATGGTGCGCCATTGCAGGGCCAATGGTTATGCTTTGATATGTGCATTCAGTTATGCAATTTATTTATTTCCACCATTTCTACCCTGCTTCTTCTCAACCCCCGAGGGGGGACTCAGAGCAACCTAACAACGGCAACAATTCGATGCCAAAAACACAGCATACATATAATAAAAATCCAAACAAAGTTAAAATACATTAAAATACAATTAGCATTAAAATACATTAAAAAACAATTAGCATTAAAATACATCATATGCATTCACATAAGTTAAAAACAGTATTCCGTCCATAATAGAAGCTTTGGGGCATGTCCACCAGTTTGCCATTTCAGTCCAATCTAAAGTGCTGTATCGTGCTAATGTGCAAACGCTTGGTCCCATAACCAGGATTTCACTTTTTTCCTGAATGCCAGGAGGGATGGGGTTGATCGTATATCAATAGGGAGTGCGTTCCACAGATGGGGAGCCACCACCGAGAAGGCCCTATCTCTCATCCCCACCAACCGCATTTGAGAAGTAGGTGGGAGCGAGAGCAGGGCCTCCCTGGAAGATCTTAAATTATGAGGTGGGACGTAGCGGCTGATGCGTTCGGACAAGTAATCTGGGCCAGAACCGTATAGAGCTTTAAAGGTCAAAACCAGCACTTTGAATTGAGCTCGGAAATGGACAGGCAGCCAGTGGAGCTGACACAGCAGGGGGGGGGTGGTATGCTCCCTGTATGTAGCTCCCGTTAGTAGTCTGGCTGCCGCCCGTTGGACTAATTGCAGTTTCCGAACTGTCTTCAAAGGCAGTCCCACGTAGAATGCGTTGCAGTAATCTATTCGGGATGTGACCAGAGCATGGACGACTGTAGCCAGATGCAACAATCAGTCCAAGATGTTAGGATTTGAAAAAGGACGCCATGATATGGTGGGTTAACTGGAGAGAGATGTGTCAACAGCCAATTGGCTGAGTGTGCCAGGGGCCAAGATTCTGATTGGCTGTTGCCTCTGGCTAACTGCTGAGGCCAACGTTTCTAACTGTCATTCTGCCAATTGTTCTCACTTTGGACAGTGAAGAGAAAGTGCTGGCTGCCAACTATCTTAAAGACTGATCATTTTAAGGCATGAGGCTTATTTTAAAGACTATTCAAAAAGACTATTTTATTCCTCTGTTCTCTCCCTGTATTAAAAGAGACTGATGTATACATTTGTTACTATGTTTGGACTTGTGAACTAAAGTAAATAGTTCCATCCCTCCTGACATTCAGGAAAAAAGTAAAAGCCAGGCTATGGGACCAGGCGTTTGCACACTAGCACAAGGCAGCATTTTAGACTGGATTTTAATGGAAAGTTGATGAATAGGGCTCAATGCTTTTATGGACGGAACACTGTGGTTTTTGTTTGTTTGTTTGTTTTTAAACTTAAATGAATGTGTATGATATGTTGATGTAATTGTATTTTAATGTGTAATGTTTTGGGGGGTTTTATACTGTGTTTTATGTGTTTTACTGTGTTGGCATCGAATTGTGCCTTTTTGGAAGCTGCTCTGAGTCCCCCCTCGGGGGTTGAGAAGAGCGAGGTAAAATGCCAGAAATAAATAAATAAAATAAATAAATATACTGTTATTTGTTTCACAAGCCTGAGTGACATTTTAATATACAGTAGGATATACATTAGTTTAAATACTGTGGTAAAACCTCTGCTTATTCTGCTTATACCCATTTACCAACCCTCACATAAGATTGGCATAATACAATCCATGTGTTACTTGACATGTGAGGTACATCTGCTCTGTAGAATGAATGCAGTTTGACTTCCATGGCTCAATGCTATGGGATCCTGGGAGAACTACAGCCCTATTACCTGTACCTTTACCATTAAATTAAACAGGGTTTGAAGACCATATGTCCAGTGTCTCCAAACCCCAGTACTCCAACTCCCAGAAGTCCTAGCCAGCTTGTTCAATGGCCAGGAATTATGGGAGTTGGAGGCCCAAACAGTTGGAGAGCTTGAGTTTGGGAATGCCTGCTATAGGAGAATTTAAACTACTGACGTCCTTTGCAGAGACCAACCTCATGGTCTGATTGTGCATTGAGGTGACCAGGGATTCTTAAAGATTGTGCCAGGAAGGGTTTAAGCTAGAATTAGTTTGTAGTACCAGCACTGAACTGAGCTTGCATCTCTTCCCCACTGATTTCTTCATTTTTTTCTAACCTATTTTAGCTGTGCAAGGTCTTTTCCTTTGTACTTCTGCTCCGTTGTCAAATGACAGAGTCAAAAACTTTGGCCAGTCTACTGCAAATCACCCAGAGATTGAGTAGTAGTTCATGACCTCCCTTCTACCCACCCCTACTCTCTTGCATACTGAAATAAAAGATTTGGTGATTGATGTGCCTATAATCTACTTTATTCACTGCAATTAGCTTTAGAATTACAGTGCTGTTAATAATGAAAAGATAGCAGCAGCAGGGAAGGGAATTAATCAGTAGATGTGGGTGGTAATAAGGGGAAAATGTAGGAGTTGAGTTGACAGGCCTTGGGCGTTCTAGGGTGAGTGATAACTTTTCGGCAGGTTTCCATTTCAAAGAGTGGAATCGATTCATTCCTGAGTTTTCCTTCTTTTCATTTGTTTTGCTTTGGTTGTTCATGTTAATATCTATGATATTTCTTGTATTAGCCATAAATTATACAGCTTGAGTTTCCCTACTCCAAAATGCCTGGGACCAGAAGTCTTTGGGATTTCAGGTTTTTGGGCATTGGCTTAACTGTTATTCCATATACATACAAAATGAGAGCTAAGTCTAAATATGAAATTCACTCATATATACACACTGTATGAACATATGCTGAAGGTAGTTTTATATAACATTGTGTTTTAATAACTTTGTACATGAATCGGTGTGTCACTATCTCAGACAACCATCTGGACAATTTTGGAGTATTTCAAATATTGGAATTCCAGATAAGGGAATGTATTGAGTGAGAGAGGGAGGGAGGGAGGGAGGGAGGGAGGGAGAGAGAGAGAGAGAGAGAGAGAGAGAGAGAGAGAGAGAGACAGAAAGCAAGTGGAAGGATCACAATAGGTTAATTACTAGCTGCAATAAATCTTTCCAATTGAAAGGTTGGCAGTTCGAAACCTGGGTTGGGGGTGAGTGCCCGACATTCAGCCCAGCTCACTGCCCACGTAGCAGATCGAAAACAGCTGTGAGTCGATAAATACGTACTGCTTAGTGTGACGGTATTTGAATGGCACCATAAGGAAATACCAGAAAATGGCAGTGATTCGATCCAAAAAGGAGGAACTCTGTGAACAGAGCTATTTGATGTGGAGGATGCAGCGACAGCATCCCCCCCCCCCGCTGGAATCGAGCACAACCTCCAAGAGGCTGGAGATGGGAAAAGCCTATATACCTCTATCTGTACAGTTGTTTGTCCTGTCTGTGTATAACAGCATTGGACATTTGCCGTATGTGTGTTCTGTGTTCCGCCCTGAGTCCCCTTTGGGGTGAGGAGAGCAGAATATAAATACTGTAAATAAATAAACAAAACAAACAAAAACAAATAAGGAGAGAAGGAGGAGTTGGTTCACTCTGCAATGCTAAATATTTGGAGGTGGAATGAACATTTCATTTGGGAAGGCAGAATTCTTATTGGTGTCTAGATCCAGGGAAGTCGTGCTACCCCTCTATTTTGCCTTCGCCAAACCACATCTGGAATACTGTGTCCAATTCTGGGCATCACAATTGAAGGTGGAGTGTGTCCAGAGGAGGGTGATTAAAATGATCAAGAGTCTGGAGAGGAGCAGCTTAAAGAGCTTGGCATGTTTAGCCTTTAGAAGAGAAGGCTGAGGGGAGACATGATGGCCATGTATAAATATGTGGGGGGATGTCACAGGGAGGAGGGAACAAGTTTGTTTTTTGCTGCCCTGCATGGAACAATGGGTTCAAACTACAGGAAATGAGATTCCACCTGAACATTAGGAAGAACTTCCCAACTGTGAGAACTGTTCAGCAGTGGAACTCTCTGCCCCAGAGTGTGGTGGAGGCTTCTTCTTTGGAGGCTTTTAACAGAGGTTGGATGGCCATCTGACAGGGGTGCTTTGAATGCGATTTTGCTGCTTCTTGGCAGAAAGGGGTTGGATTGGATGGCCCATGAGGTCTCTCCCAAGTCAATGATTCCATGATTCTATGACAAGGTCCTCATTTTGGCTCCTGTAAGCAAGCCCTTGGGTGACTCCCAATAATTCTAGTGAATCCAATAGTGCTTTTCCTCAAAACTCCTGAAAAACGAAACATTGTTAGTAAAGTCTCTAAGCATATATTTTCATGTTTGTTTGTTTTTGGAGAGGAGGGATGATTTGGGGAGCTCAGAAGTAGAGGATGCATGCTATGCCCCCATAAGGTCCCAATCATCTCTATCAAAGAAGATTTCAGAAAGGATGGTTAGAAAAAAGTTTGAGAATATAGGGCAGTGTTTCCCAACCTTTTTTGAGCCGCGGCACATTTTTTACATTTACAAAATCCTGGGGCACACCACCAACCAAAATGACCAAAATGACACAAAATGACACTCTAACACAGTAATACATATAGTTAATATGCTTTAAATGTATGTATACAGTTAGTGTGAAACCTGGGCCTGTTTTGATGAACACAACATAGATATCCTGGCAGGAATGGCAGAAAGACACAAACTTCCCACACAGAACTCCCATAACCAAGAGAAAATGCTATAATATGTAGTTGCTGGGAGTTCTAGTTCACCTGCAATCAAAGAGCATTCTCAACTCCACCAATAATGGAACTAAACCAAATGTGGCACACAGGACTCCATGACCAATAGAAAACACTAGAAGGGTTTGGTGGGCATTGCCCTTGAGTTTTGGAGTTGTACATCTATATCCAGAGAGCACTGTGGATTCAAACAATGTTGGATCAGGACCAAACTTGGCATGAATACTCAATATGCCAAAATGTGAACACAGATGGAGTTTGGGAAAAATAGACCTTGACATTTGGGAGTTACAGTTTCTGGGATTTATAGTTAACACACAAACAAAGAGCATCCTGAACTCTTGCAACAATGGAATTGAACCAAACTTGGCATATTGAACTCTCATTACCAACAGAAACTACTGAAAGGGTAGTTGTAGTTCACCAAACAATGATGGATCTGGACCACACTTGAAATGAATACTCAATATGCCCAAATATAAACGCAGATGGAGTTCAGGGGAAATAGACCTTGCAATTTGGGAGTTGTAGTTGCTGGTGTTTATAGTTCCCCTACAATCAAAGAACATTCTGAACCCCCCCCCCCCAATGATAGAACTGGGCCAAACTTCCCACACAGAACCCCCAGGTGGCTCCCTTCCTGAATGGCTCTCTCCCTCTTCCACACCAGAAGGGAAGGCACTCACTCGGTCCACGGTTGCCTGCCTTCTTTCCTGCGGTTCGAAAGAAGAAGCCGGTGGGCCTGCCTCGGACTGCTCTCCTCACTTCCGCTTCCGTTTCCCGCCCTCCCTCGATTGGAGGCTGGCTGGGGAAATGGCCGAAGGAGGCGTTGCCCCGGCCCCTTCTTCTTCTTCGCCGCTGCCCGGCCCTTCCTCCTCCCCCCAAGCAGCAGCAGCAGGAGTAGGAGTTCGGCAGGAGGGGGAAGAAAGGGGGGAAGAGGGGTTTTTCCATGGCACACCAGGTGATCGCTCATGGCACACTAGTGTGCTGCGGAACAGCGGTTGGGAAACACTGATCTAGGGAGAGAAGAATCAAGGGAGAGCTTGTCCTGGATTAGATAGTCCAGCGGCCTGAGTCACCACAGGGCATTAAATTCTTTCTTTGCTCTCCCATGTTCCAATGCAGACCTGCAGTGTAAGTCTGTGAGCTTTTGTCTTTAAAACGCCATAGAAAAGCAATGTACAAATTGGGTGGCCTTGTATAAGCGCACCTGGAACCCACCCAAAGGTTGAATCAAAAAGGGAGCCCCCGTTCCTCCTTTCGCAGCATGTGGGAAGAACTCTTAACTAGCAATTCCCTCTTTTAATCCTGTCTCGGACTCCTAGCATGTGTGGCTATAATTACCTAAGCCACCTTAATTCGTTGCCTAATTCTGTTCTCTGTGTGTTCACGTGAAACTGCTGAGGGACAGAAAAAGTCAGAGGAATTTGCTGCGTAGAGATGAAGGAGTTCAAAACAAAACAATTTCTGCTTGTAACCCAAAGATTTTGGTGCGCGTGTCTGCTTTGTATGAACTCTGAAAAGGCAGACCAGCCAGCTGGTACTACACCTTTTTTGGGATTAAACAATCTCTATCCAAATCTCTTGAGAAGTGTGGGAAAACTTGCTAAGAACCTGCCTGATCCTGCCAGTTGCTGCAGGAGCAAATATGTGTCAGGTATGTGTGTGAGTATATGTGCCTTTAAGTCACCTGTCAATTTATGGTAACCTCATGAATTTTCATAAGGTTTTCTAAGGGAACAAATACTCCAAGATGGTCTAGTACAATGGTTCCCAAACCTTTTTGGCCTACTGCCCCCTTTCCAGAATTTTTTTTACTCAGCGCCCCCCTAGAAATTAATTTTTAAAATAATTTCAATAGCAATTAAACAGAAAGAGTATTAATGTTTCTACCTTTTCCGTAAAATATAGTAAAGAAAGGTGTAAATTGCAAACATTGAATTCCAGAAACAATCACAAAAACAATATGTTTGGGGGAGTATGAGCAATGGATGATGGGATTTGCAGTACCTTCAGCCAAGTCAGCTCTGACTTCTACAGACCACTAAGATCCCCATGAATGACAGATCTGGATCAAACGGCAACGTCTGCCCGGGGATCGTGCGCTTGCGACTGTGTTCCTGCGAGTTGGAATCCCCGGGCAGGCATTGCCGTGGAAACTGCAGTGCGTGCCTCCTTCCTCTCGCCAACCCCACCCAGGGCGCAGTCCTGTGTATCGGCCTCTTTCTTCCAACAGGGACATCCTCGCAAGCGTGCAACCCTGCCAGTGGCAAGCCTGGCTCACGCCATCACCCCCTTACAGGGGTTCAGTGCCCCCCAAATTCTCCTGAGCTTCCCAGCGCCCCCTTGGATCGTGCCACCGCCCACCAGGGGGCGGTACTGTCCACTTTGGGAACCACTGGTCTAGTATAAGAAACACAGAGCAGTATCCCCTGGATGTCTTCTCCTTTTCTGTGATGCATAGTCCAAACTCCTCATGTTCTGATGTTACCACGCTGTATGTGTATTTTTGCAGTGAGCTTATATCACTGCTCACCATTGACACGGATATGGAAACATACACTATTTTGTCATTGGGACTGAACTGTGCCAAAAGCTTCCATTTGTCATGGGTGCTTTGTATGTCCTGTGACGTCATTGCCCTGGTTTTAGCTATTTTCATTATTCTTTGGAAAACAAACAAAAAATTATTTTTTTTAAAAAAACAATACCACACAAGGCATGACAATGAAATTTTGTAGCAAGTAGAAGTGTGTTTGTGTAAGAGGAAGAGGTTGGGAGAGAGACCACAAAAAAGAAAGGAAACTATTTGTGTGCTGACTGTTGCCTTGTGGCTCCCAAGGATGGATGATGGTGATGTGTCCTCCTTTTCTTACATTAAGCCGCAATGTAATTCAGGCAGATGAAGTAACCCTAGTTGCTGTAGGCGTGATGCAAGTCGTGCAACATCTGTAGTATTACAAGTGATGCAGATCCACTAGATAATACGTATATGTGATATATTTCATTTGAATGTGGCAGACCTCAATTCAAATGACATGCAACCATTTATTTTTCCAGCATGAAAGAGCTTTTCTTCTCCATGTATGTGATAATGAATAATATAGAGTGGAATTATAGAATTGGTGGGGGCCTCATGAACCATTGCACCCAACCGCTTGCTCTATGTAGGAAATCCAGCTAGCACATCCCCAGATGGTATCTGTCCATCCTTTTTTCAAGATCTCCAGAGAAAGAGACTGTGCCATCTCTCTAGAGCAGTGGTTTCCAACCTTTGCTCCTCCAGGTGTTTTGAACTTCAGCTCCTACAATTCCTAACAACTGGTAAGCTGACTGAGATTTCTGGGAGTTGAAGTCCAAAACACCTGAAGGACAAAAGGGTGGGAACCATTGCTCTTTACAGTTAATACTTTCTCTAAAGAATAATACATGCATTGAGTTGGTGGTTTGAGCATTGGACTATACATGGTGCCCAGAGTTTGAATCCCTGCCCAGCCATGGAAACCCACTGGGTGACCTTTAGAAAGTCACACTCTCTCAGCCATACTGGCTAGGATTTCTGGGAGTTGTAGACCAAAACACCTGGGGACCCACAGGTTGGGAACCACTGCTCTAGAGTCTAGAGAATTGGTTCCATTGTCTAACAGCTCTTAGTGTCAAGACATGTCTTCAAATGTTAAATCGAATCTCTACCTGGTACTATGGGACTGTGGCGCAGCTGGCTGGGAGTCAGCTGCATTAAGATCACTACTGACCGAAAGGTCATGAGTTCGAAGCCAGCCCGGGCTGGAGTGAGCTCCCAACCAAAATTGTGTAGCTTGTTGTTGACCTTTGCAGTCCGAAAGACAATTGCATCTGTCAAGTAGGTACCACTTTGTGGGGAGGCTAATTTAACTGATTTACGAGGCCATAAAAATCTCTAGGAAGTATGCAAAGAATGAGGAAGCGACAGCTTCCTGGGTGGCCAGAAGCTGGAATGTTAAATAGCCTTTGAGTGTCTGTCTATGACATTGAATGTTTGCCATGTATATGTACATTGTAATCCGCCCTGAGTCCCCTGCGGAGTGAGAAGGGCGGAATATAAATACTGTAAATAAATAAATAAATACTTTTTGGGGTAGCAGAGAACAGGCTGCCCCCTCCTCTCTGTGACAGTCCTTGAGGTATTTAAAGAGTGCAATCATGTCAGTCTTCAGTATTCTCTTCACTAGGCTGCATTAGATATAATTTGTAATTAGGATTAGACAAGTCACTGATCTAATAACACAAAGGTAGAGGCAAGTGTTTAAAATCCATTCCCCATTTCAGCTCGTTGTAGCCTCAGTCCTGAGTGATATGCTGCTACTGGGGCAAGATCAGGGAAAGTTAACTAAAGGTTTTCGCATCTTTCTCCCCTTTCTGCTTGCTTCCACTTCTATACTTCAATATGAATAGGTGCTGCTTTGCAGGTGCCTCTATACTCTGTGGAAGATTTGGGCCAAATGCTGTTTTCTTTAAATGTTTCCCATGAAGAAAAATATGATTTCCAAGTTCCAAACAGTTGTTGAGATATTTGGTGGCTTCAAAATTCCTTTACAGTTAATACTTTCTCTAAAGAATAATACATGCATTGAGTTGGTGGTTTGAGCATTGGACTATACATGGTGCCCAGAGTTTGAATCCCTGCCCAGCCATGGAAACCCACTGGGTGACCTTTAGAAAGTCACACTCTCTCAGCCACAGAGGAAGGCAATGGCAAACTCTCTTTGAACTAATCTTGCCAAGCAAACCCTATGATGGTGTGACTTATGGTGAACCTGCCTTAAGTCACCATAAGTCGAAGGGGACTCAGGGTGGCCTCACAACTGGCAGCAATTTGATGCCCAACAAACAAATTTCAAAAATAACCATTACAGTTCAAACCAACACTAAAACGTAAATTATCAAAGCTGCAAATAAAATCACACAAGTTCAGAATCATATTTTAGAATCAGCCAATTAGTCTGTTGCTTTAAGAGTTCTCCATTATTGCACTGTTGTATGTTCAAATGCTTGGTCCCATAACCATGTCTTAAGTTTTTTCCTGAAAGATGGAAAGAGTGGTTCTGATTTCATTGGGGAGGAGTTTCCACAAACAAGGGGCCCCCATTGAGAAGGCCCTGTCTCTCGTCCCTATCAGCCACGCTTGCGTGGTTGATGGGACCAAGAGCAGGGCCTCCCCACCCATCTTAACTTCCAAGGTGGGTCGTAGAGGGAGATACATTTGGACAGGTAAGCTGGGCCAGAACCATTTAGGGCTTTACAGGCTAAAGCCAGCACTTTGGATTGTGCTTGGTAGTAGACTGGCAACCAGTGGAGCTGACATAACAGAGGAGTGGTATGCTCCCTGAACGTTGCTCCAGTAAGCAATCTGGCTGCTACCCATTGGAGTATTTGGAGCCTCCGAACAGTCTTCAAAGGCAACCCCACATAGAGCATATTACAGTAATCTATAAGGGATGTAACAAGAGCAGGGACCTGGAGGGCTAACGTTTTCCATGCCTGGTATATACTCACGTATAGGTCTAGTAATTTTTGTCAGGAAATCAACTAAAAAAACCTGTACTGACTTATCCACGGGTTAATATAAGTAAGTACTGTACTTTAATTTTTATCAGACAAGGAGCCACCTCCTTTTCTAGGTGGAGAGGTGGAAGGCAAAAAGGATAGTCCATTGAGAGGAACCTAAAATAAGCACCAGCCCCTGATATTCCGATTGCTGTGGTGCCATTTCTGGGCTTCTTGAATGGCTAGGCAGAGAGGTAAAAGTGCTGGCCCTGGCTCTTCTCACAGAATGACCATTAACTTAGTCACAAATTTTATCAAAATCCATAATTTCACTCCCTAAACCTACCTTTGATTTCTATATGAGGTCAGCTTATATACAAGTATTTATGGTATGGAGAATTTCAGTGGCCGTAATAATAACTTCTTCTCTGTCACTCTCTAAGCTTGGCCATTACTGTGAGTTTTCCTGTAGTGTCCATAAGCGTATTTTGTGCGAAGCTGCCACCTTAGGTGAATTATTTCTTGGGAAAATGTTCAAAACCTCGTTTCTTTGATAAGTGCTCTGAAGAAGGTGGCAGGCGCGATGGCTCCCGGGGGATCACCAAGCAACAGATCCGTGTGCCTAAGAGGCAGGAGCCGAATTACCTCGGTGACCTACTAACCTCCTCTGGTCTATAGCTGTGAGTCCTGATGCACAGATGGCAACCTCGTGGGTGGCTTTGCCGCTGCTCTGAGAAGCAGGTTCCGTAGCTGTTCCAGTGAAATCAGATATTTGTGTCTGTATCTGATTTCCACAAAGGCTCGGGGCATTGAAAAACCAGACAAACCCAAGCCTCTCCTGGCAATGTAACATTTGCAGTATATACTCTGTTCATCGTTTGAACTAATCTGTTCAGTTTAAAAGGAAGTTTCCAAGCAAAATACTTTATAGCAACCCACTGTTCATTACTGTCTTGCTCTTTTCTGTTACCCAGATTAGTTTACTAAATATTTATTGTAGAATTATAGATATGTTGCAACTAGGGAGATGAAAAGGGGGTTACTTTTTATGCTTTTACACATGTTTTATTGTTTTACCACTGTGCACTACTATAATTTAATATATTATGGCTGAGATTCCAATGTGCACAAATGGAAGCGTAACTTTACGTTTCTGGAAACATTTGGCAGTTGTTAGCAAATTGTGACATTTAGTGTGCCATCTAAATTGCATCAGTATCACAATATGCAGTATCTACATACCTACTGCAACTTTGAATTGAGTGCAGACATTGTACAACACACAAACATGTCCAGTTGCTTTTGTGGGGGAACGTAACATGCATTCAAGACACCACCATATCTCTGGCCATATATGTTGGTTCCAAACTCAGACATAAACCCCATATTAATTCCTAACTGGAGCAGGGTCATTGAATCAATAGAGCTGACTTATCAAGTTCATGCTGATTTAATGGGACTAACATAATACCATATTTACTTGAATCTCCCGGTATTACTTTGCAAACGAAGATTCTTAGGAAGGACTCATCCCACGCTTTTTACAAGTGCGTTGATGACTAAAAAGGCCAATCTGAGATAGGCAAGTTCGGTTGCAGAAAGCATAGCAGAAAGTCTCCTTGGGTGATGTTGTTTCCAAGTTGCCCAGTAGTTCTTTCTGAAGTTGTTATTTTCTCTTCAAGACCCGTTCACCGTGTCTTTTTGAAAGAGGCCGTAGCATTGTGGATAGTGCGTCTCCATGCCTCCCGATGTGAGGCCAGGGTGGACCATTGTTGGTGATCAGTCTGGCCGAGCCTGAGATGTTGTTTCAGGGAGTCCTAGTTATATCTCTTTTTGGGGGCGGCTCTCTTGCGCTGACCCGTGGTGAGTTCACCATAGAGTAGTATCTTTGGGAGGCAGTGGTCCTCCATCCTAGAGACGATGCCCTGCCTAATTGTATATTTGCAGCTGTTGTCAATAGCATGGCCTCAATGCTGGTGATCCTTGCTTGCTCAAGGACAGCAACATTAGTCACATAGTTGGTCCAGTGTATATTTAGGATTGTGCGAAGACAGCGCTGATGAAAGCATTTGAGGTGTCGTAGGTGTTGGCGATAGGTGGCCCATGTTTCAGTCCCATATAGGAGAATAGACAGTACGATAGCTCTGTACACACTGATTTTGGTGCTTTGCCTTAGGTGCTTGTTGCTCCAGACTCTTTTGTGAAGCCTTCCGAATGCACTATATGTCTTTGATAATCTGTGATCTATCTCTTTGTCAATCTTGGTGTCTGAAGAGATGATGCTTCCCAGGTAGGTGAACTGCTGAATGGACTTAAGCACAGATTTTTCCAAAACCCTGAAACCAAATAGAATGATTTGTTGTCAAATGAAATGTGCAGCAGCAAAAAGTGCCCTCTGTAATTTGGCGTTTAGGATTCTTTCTTTAAAAACAGAAGTGTGAGAAAATCAAAGCTTTTTTTGGGATGCATCTATGCTGGAGAATGAATGCACTGGAATTGCCTTGGTTCAGTGCTATGGAGTCACAGTTTTACAAGGTCTTGAGCCATCTCTGCCAAAGAATGAGGATGCCTCGCCAAACTATATATCCCAGGATTGTATAGCATTGAGCCATGGCAATTGAAGTAGAGATGATGCCCCTCAAATAGGAGCTTCAGATGTTCCTGAAACAGTTTTCCCTTTTGCTTTGGCTTAGCACTAAGATTATCATATTATGCAAATTAATTCTCATGCTAATTCTGGCGAGGTAATTTTGACAAAAAGGGTGAGCATTAGATTTGAGTAAATAGGATAGATTAGACATGGGGACATGATGTGGATATGGTCTTTGAATATGATTTTCCTGCTTCTTGGCAGGGGGTTGGACTGGATGGCCCATGAGGTCTCTTCCAACTCTATGATTCTATGATTCTGTGGTGGCAGGGAGGAGGAGACGTTTCGGAAAGTAAGCTGTAGATCCCCCTCCTTTTACTATTATCTTACTATATAGGTAATCCAACCTCAGATTGGTTTTTTGCCCCTAGAGATAACCATTCCATCAAGTGGAATACAGTGGATAATAGGTGAACAAACCCACATAATTGAGTGGTAATTGTACAAAAAGCTCCCGTATTCAGAAACGGCAAATGGTCAGTTTCCCTTTGTTGTTAAATACAGGTACCTCCCTCTATTTTTGGACTCAGGTAGGCAACTTGTTTTTAAATAAAGCTAGCAGCCACAGTTGAGTTCATTCCACACAGGGGTTCTGCTAAGCTGTGTTTGCATAATGCCTTGGGAGCGCATTCCCTTCCTGCCCCTCCCCTTTCAGCCAGCCTGAGAAGGACACATGGGAAAGGAGAGGTATTTTGAGCACCCTGATCTGGCTGGAGATTTTTAACAGTTGCATGGACCCAGCTTAGAAACTCCAGAAGCAGCAACACTAATGTTGTTTGCTCTCTGTGTTTCGGGGTGCAATCTCCACCTTTTCCCACCACTCCTGGTCCATATTCTGCATAATTTGATTTAGTTTTGCCTATATAGTTGGTCCTCCTCATTTGCTGGTTTCACTTTTGCAGATTTGATTAACCGTGATATAATTTAGATGTTCTTTCTAGGAATCTCTAGATCCTTCACCATAATTATGTGGTCAACCTTTTTGCCATATGTTGACAGCAGGGTTGCACATGAGATAACAACAACAAAGTAACAAACCCAGCGGACCTGATGGGATCCCTGCTGAAGTCTTCAGAGAACATGGACCTGAGCTGACACAACAACTCCAACAGTTCATTGAAAAAGTGTTGGTGACTTAGAAAATCCCAGCAGACTTCAAGGATGCCATCATCATCACCCTTTTCAAAAAGCGAGAAAGAACAGACTGTGGAAACTATTGAGGCATCTCCATTCTAACCTCCGCTGGGAAAATCCTCACAAGAATCCTTGCAAACCACCTTCTACCGTCTAATAAGAGACCCTCCCAGAATCCCTGAATGGCATCCACCCCTCCAGAGGAACAGTAGGCATGATCTTCACAGCACGACAGCACATGATGGCTGAGAGATTCCTAGAGACATTCTCTCAAGTAAAAAAATGTAAAATAATGCCATTTAAAAACAACATACATTTTATTTATTTATTTACTGTATTTACAGTATATACTGTCTTTCTCACCCCTGGGGGGACTCAACACAGTTTACAACATACTAATGGCAACAATTCAATGCCAAGATACAGTAAAACAAAGAAATTATAATAGTCACTACATAAATATTAAAATCACATGATCCAAAAATTGCACATCATAGCCATACATATAATTACTTTGGCATTATTTCCTCTATTTAATTGCACTTTGTGTTTATATATCTACAGTAAGGGTGGGAATTGTGCCACCTACCAGGACCGCCTGTGTGATCGGCAGATCCGCACACACTTCCCACACTTATTACGATTGATAATATTAATATTAATAAGAGTGATGGAAGGGACCTCTGAAGACCATCTAGATCAAAGACCTCCTGCCTTCCTCCTTACCTTCTCTCTTCTTTCCTTCCCTTCCTTTTTCCTCCCTTCCTTTGTCCCGCCCTCCCTCCTTCTCCCTCCCTCCTTCTCCCTCCTTCCTTCTCCCTTCTTTCATTTCCTTCCTTTCTTTCGTCTGCCTTCCTTCCTTCCCTCCCTCCCTCCATCCTTCCAGTCCTTCTCTCCCTCCCCCACATCAACACAATCAGCATAAACAGCTTGCATTCTCTGATGAATCTCCTTTGGGGTGACACCTTCTGCTGTCAAGAATTCAATGACTGCACGTTGCTTAAGTCGCATTGACCAACCATCTGCACAGGGTTCCATACTTTGCAATTTAACAACGCAACCATTCAATGCTAAGGCTTCCCACCAAAATGGAACTGTAGAGGAGAGTCTACTGAACAAGCCAGTACCTGCCACATACCAGTACTGCCATCTGTTGAGGAGTTACGAAGGTGGAGGCATTACTTCTCATTCAACCCTCGTAGGATGCTGACCATTCTATAAATCATGTTTATGTGCTTAATTGATTTGGGTGTTACAGGGAATTCTGTGAGGACTTTGAGTCATATAGATAGATAGAGGAATGTGTTCAGGGAGGTGCTTCATTCTGTGCTGAGAGGACTTTGATGGCTTCCTTCTGAACTGGTCATGCTGGGGAGCAAAGGATCCTTCTGAATAATTAAAACCAATTACATTGAGTAAATCATGCAAGTGATTTTCAGAAGCCAGAAATGAGATGCTTCTCCATCCTACACATTCAAATTATGTGTGGTGTTCAGAATGGAATTTCCCTTATGCCAGGACCAGGGCCGTAGCCAGGATTTTGATGGGGGGGGGGGGGGCTGAGTTTGGTTCGGGGAGGGCTGAGACTGGGTGGAAGAGGGTCTACCCTAGCAAACCTTTTGTATTGTTATCCCAATAACCCCATTAGTGTGGGATATAATGAGCATGGTGATCAGACCATGATATGAATAAACATAACAGTTTAAATAATGTACCAGTAAGGCCTTTTCGCGGGCCACCCTGAGAATTTCGGGGGGGGGGGCTGAAGCCCCCTTAGCCCCCCCTGGCTACATGCCTGGCCAGGACAGACCACTGGTTCATATAACTCAGTATTGTCTACTATAGTAATTGGCAATGACTGTTGGCTAGTAGTTTACACAAGATTTTTTCTCAGCACTATTTTTAGGTACATGAGATTGAACCTGGGGCTGTTGGTCTCAAAAACGTTTGTTTTTTTGTGTAGCAAAGGAACAGATCTTGAAACTGTTGCAACACACTTAAGGGCTAAACTAGCAAAGCAGCATATTGTGAATTGTGATCTGCTGAGTGACTGATGTATTGCAGGTATTCTCAGATGAGTTAAATAGAAACATCATGGAAGAGCTACAGAAAGGGTTTCTCTAGGAGTCTCAGTAATAGTTTTCCAGAAGAAGTTGACTGCTTATTTATTAATGTATTGTGTCAGAAGCAAATTGAGGGTATAGTTATAAAGTATTTAAAAACACAAAGTTAAAAAGGTGGCATTATACTAAAAGTCCTTTGATCATAAGCTGGCTACTTGGAGTGCCTCTGGTGTCACTCTAAGAAGGTCTTCCATTGTGCATATGGCAAAGCTATTGATGCATTATAGTAAGTGGTCTGTGTTTTGGTCTTCTCTACACATGTTGTGGACTCCACTTTGTAGCGAGAAAAAAGACGAGCAGGCTGGTATAAATTCTAACACAAACAACAGTGTGGAGAAGCCAAATGGTAA
>JARBWK010000012.1:102936327-102959706 GCA_030556195.1 Anolis apletophallus
AAGTATCTCTGTAGATCTTATTTATTATTTATTTATTTCCTTAGGCTTATATGCCGCTAACTCCATACGGCTCGCAGCGGCTTACAAAATTAGGAAACAACAATACAAAATATAAAAAGACAGAATAGACAATACACAACACAAGGAAAAGGGGAGAGCAAGGACGTCAGGAGAGGACCCAGCGAATCAGGCGGGCCCTACTCTCCCGTCGAAGGGGGAGCAGAGGTGGTCTCAGGATGATCCCACCAAGATGGTCCAGGCCGGCCAGCCCCTCTTGACCAGGGGTCTAATGGGGGAACCCGATCTGTGGGGTTGCTGGCCTTCTTCTGTTGTGGGCTTAGGAGGAGGGCTTCCGTTGCCTGAAGCCCGGACCCCAAAAGTTCTGACCCGCAGCGGGTTCCAGGACTTGGGCTCGGGCGAGGCAGGTCTCCCTTCTCTCAGGCGGGTAGTGAAAAACGTCCCGGGGCGGGGGCCTGCTGTTCTTCGGCCTCAACGCCGCCTTCTCCGGCGGCCACCTGGCCTCCATGCTGGGCGCCCCGGGACTCGCTGGTTCCGGGGCTATATTGGCCGGGCTCGATGGACCTGTCAGCCCCCGGCCGTCAGAGGAAGGCGGGGCGGGGGGGGATTGTAGTCCGGTCACCAACGAGGGGACGGCTGACAGCTGGCAAGCTCGGCGCCGGGGCTGGCAAGCTCGGCGCCGGGGCCGCGCCTCCGGAGCCTTTGCAAGGATTCCGGAGATATCGAGCACCTCCGGAGGGGCACCGATGGCCCATCTGTTGGAGAGGACGAGGTTGGACCCCCAGGCCGTGCAGGGCCGCGGCCGCAGTCCCTGAGTGAGCGGGGCGGGGCCAGGGATGCCGGGCAGCTCGGGGTCGCCACCATCTTGTTACCCCTGGTCACCGCCTCGTCCTGCGGGCCCCGGGAGCCTCGCAGCCAAAGGGCCCCCAGGGGGCCGCCAGGGCGTCACTGCTGCGCCAGTCGTCCCCAAGATCTCTCCTCGAGGTGGGGGCCCTCCGCCACAGGTCAGGGCCCCTCCCTCTCCCTTCGTCGCCTGACTCCTCCTCAATCTCCATGTCCATGTCCATTTGGCTTGGGTGATTGCCCGGGGGCCAGGCCTCGCTCCTCGCCGCACATCCTGCGCCGCTCGCCTCCACAGTCCTCCGGGCCCGACCCGCAAGAGTCCCGTCGCTGGCGCCGCTGGCCTGGCTCTCTCGGAGCTGGGGCGTCCAGGCCCAGGGGCGGGGGTCGGGGTGGCAGTAGGGCCCCCATCGCAGCAGCAGCAACGGTAACAATGGGGCTCCGCTGGAGCCGCTGCGGTCGCCCCCTCACCCTCTCCAGTCCGTCCTCTCCTTGTCCATCACCATAGGGCCCTGCTGCTCCTCTCTCTGTCCTCCCCAGGCCGCTGGAATTGCAGAAAGACGCCAGCGCCGGCCCCAGTCTGTCCAGCTCTCTCAACCAGGCGGCCAGCCGCTCGGCCAGCTTAGAAAACAATTTCTTGATTTAAGGCATTGGCATGCTGGCTATACAAACAGAGGATGGGCTGGAGATGTCACTGCCTTAGTCCTTTCATTACAAGCTGCTATTTCCCGGCGGATATCAGTTGGTGCAATACCGGCTAAACAGTATAATTTCTCCAATGGTGTAGGGAATAGACATTCTGTGATAATGTGGCATGTCTCATCTAGCGCCACATCCACCATTTTAGCATGGTGAGATGTATTCCACACTGGGTGTGCGTACTCAACAGCAGAGTAGCAAAGTGCAAGGGCAGATGTCTTCACTGTGTCTAGCTGTGATCCCCATGTTGTGCCAATCAGTTTTTGTATGATATTATTTCTAGCAACCACTTGACCACTGAGTTGTGCTTGAAGACTTAGATTCTTAGAGAGAACATCTCCACAAAAATTAAACATACACATGTGAGCACCAATTGTGATTTGTTGAAAATTCTCGCATCCATCAGCAAAATGCAGTTTCCTCTGGTGAAACCATGACCCATAATTGTATGTGTTTCAATTATTTTTTTCTTATGCATGGCATCAACACATAGGCCAAATACATAAGAGCTGTTGTGATTAAGGTGTGATCAATATGTGCCACTTTCCTGCTGAGAACTTACAGGGTGTTGAAGTCCAATTTGCGGTTTCACTAGAAGCTGGTGGGAGGCTAGTGACCTAAATCTGCTAGCACTGCAGAGATGAAAGATTGTGCTTGGCTTTTTGAGCAGATTTGTTAATATGGATCTCCACAGTGATAGTTGATAAGCTAGTATTCAAGAATTACCAGGAAAGATAGCTAAAGAAACGTCTGATGTTTGGCAGGATTAGACAGATTCATGGATACCAAGGGAATCAGTAGTTACTGAAATGGACATCCAAGTGCCACCTCTGTGTTGATGGAGGCAGGCAGGATTTTCCCCGGGTACTGGTTGTGGGGGGTCGGGAGCAGATGAGGGTTTTGCCCTCCTTTCTGCTAGAGATCCCTGTGTACAACTAGTGGGCCACTGTGTGACACAGAATGCTGGACTAGATGGGCTGAGGCCCGATTCAGCATGGCTCTTCTTGTGTTCTTATGTTCTTATGAAATGTTGTATGTAGTTTGTATATGTGGCTGAGATAAGGTTCTATGGTAATCAAAAATGGGAGAGAAATGGATGGTTTACTATTGTATTGCTCCAGAGACTCAGTCCAATGCTCAAACCACTACATCATACTAATCCTGAGAAACAATTTTGTGGGCTGATGTATTGTCAAAGACTTTCATGGCCGGAATCACTGGGTTGTTGTAGGTTTTTTGGGCTGTATGGCCATAGAATAATAGAATCCTAGAGTTGGAAGAGACCTCATGGGCCATCCAGTCCAACCCCCTGCCAAGAAGCAGGAAAATTGCATTCAAAGCACCCTCGACAGGTGGCCATCCAGCCTCTGTTTAAAAGCCTCCAAAGAAAGAGCCTCCACCACACAGAGGATCTCACAACTTCTGAGGATGCCTGCCACAGATGCAGGTGAAACGTCAGGAGAGAATGCTTCTAGAACATGGCTATACAGCCTGAAAAACCTACAACAACCCACTAATTTTGTGGTCTTTCCCCTCCAATGCAACACAAACAATTGCTCCTTAGATAAGGTACTAAACGAATGGATAAGGTAACAAACAGTTACTCAGTGTCTGCTATAATTCTAATAAGGTATGGTGCTCTTTCTCACCTCCATCCCATTCTTCCTCATGACCTGTGTGCCATGTTGTGGTCCTAAAAGCTGAACTAAGCTTGCCAATAACAGTGAAGAACAGTGTAGTTAATGTTGCTGAACTTTAACTTCAGGCGGTTTTATCTATATTATACCTTGTTCCTATTTTGACATTATCTGGTCTGGATTCCAAGTTTTCTTTCTTTAAACAAAGTTTCTAGTTTTTGTAAGGGTTATGGAGCAAAATCTGGAGACTCTTTGGTGAAATTGTTCTGCAATAAACAAGTTCAGCTGAAAGACTACTTGCACCAGGTATGAGCTTGTGTGCTGTTGTTGTGTGTGTACACACACACACACACAAATGAGGATAGCTGGTGAGGCAGGATTATCTGCTGTCCCACTTTCTCTCTGTTTTGCTGCTCAATAAGGGATTCTGGAGGCAGCTGCTCTCTACATTGCCTGTTATAGGTGGGCAATTCTACTGTAGCTCATCCTATTGTAAACATGTGTATGTTTACAATAGGATGAGCTACAGTAGAATTGTTTCATTTCCCAGCTCACGTTTTGTGTATTGCATCATTTCTGCAACCTGATACCCAAAATCTGTGCAATTTCAGCGGATTCAGAGGAGCCACTCTGGAGGACATAGCTCTAAAGAAGTGTTCTTTTAGGTTAACATTAGTGATTGTTTTTATTTGCATTTTTCTACTTTTACTGGGATTCTGCATCCCCCAATTCCTGCAAAAGTGGAGCACCAAGTAGTGTGTGCATATGTATATATGTGTTTATACTTGTAGGTTCATATGTAGAGCTATACATATGTATGTGTGTGTTTGTGTGTATGAGAGAGAGAGAACGATGGGGGTTTTTTTGGCGCTAGTGGACATCCCTTTACAGTTGTTTAATTTGAACTTCATTTAAAATGCCCGAGGCCAGTTTTTTTCTTATTTTTTCCTGCACTGCCAAACCAATTGGTAAACTAACTGTAACAGTGTTTACTTGGCAGTAAAAACTTGAGAATTGACATTAGGGTGTCATAGTATTTCCAAGTTTATTTGGTGCTTAGGCCATAGGTATTTCACACAAAAGGCAAACAAACAAGTACATGAAAAACATTATTAAATACAATATAAAATATACCATTCAAATCCTATGAATCATTAAATTGCTACATATATCAATGTTGAGATTCTCCCTTAAAATACTACATACTGCATGGATTAGGACCTGTGTAATTAAAAACCAGGTAAAACCAAATAAATACAGAATTATTAAAGCTTAAGCATGAGGGTGTCCAAACCCACTTCTTCCTCTTCAAAGGTGCTCACACTTTTCAGCATGCAAGCTACTTATAAAACAACCAAGTCAAAATGATCTACCTACCCACTACAAAAATGTGAAACATATAACACAATATCTGCTTTGAACTGGGTTTTCTGAGTCCACACTGCCATATAATCTGATTCAAAGCAGATAACATGGGATTTTATTTAACTGTGTGGAAAGGACCTCAGATAACCCAGGGCAGGCAGCACTTGGGTGGCATCGGGAGCCTGCGGGGCAGGACTGAGCCTTCCTCCCACCCTGCCTGCGATCTACTAGGACGCCCTACGTGATCTACCAGCAGGTCGCAATCTACCTAATGAGCACCCCTGCTCTATATATTTGATTTCTAGCTCTAGAATTAGTAGTTATAGATTTCAAAACAGGACATTGCTGTAACTATTAGTGAAAAAGGAGTGCTAGATTAGGTGAAAATGCAAATTTTATTCTTGGAGATAGATTCAAATGGTGATGATTAGAATGGTGTGTGTGCACATGCCCATTTATGTGTGTGCACATATCCATTCATGTATGTGCACACATCTCACTATTGTCTTAACACTTGGCTGGAATGCCTGGCTTACAAGATATCCTTTGCAGAATTTAGTGTAAACTGATCTTGGAGTGATGAGCAAATGGAAAGATGAGCTGCCTCTTCACGGGAGAGCTGATCATGGGCTTTATATAGCTTTGCTGGTTCTTTCTTTAAGCAAGAGTAAGATTTCAATGTTTTCCCTTGTGACCCCCATGTAGCCCTCTCTTCTTTCAAGGCTTCCCTCCATTATTTTATGTGGGAGTTTTGATATGGAAGCCCTCCATGGAATTTTGCTTTGCATTTAAAGAGAGCACCAAGTAAAAATAGCCAGCCTCTTTGGTTTTTGGAGTCCATTCCTTATATAAATATATTTATGATTATGGCAGGGACCCTGCAGGGTATAGCCTTCACTACAGATCAGATTTTGGTTGGGTTGGTACTTTTTCTCAGTGATGGATAAGCCAATGTCTCCACCTGCTGTTAAAGTTAAATGGTCCTGTTGGTTAATGCTTATAGACAAGAGGAAAAAAACATTGTGTTTCACACTGTATGTTTTGTGCTAATGAAAGGACTCAATGACTTTCTAGGCAATCTACCTTTACCCATGTTATTAATTTATCATGCCGTTGAGAATGACCATAATCAAGTAGCATTTTAAACATCTGTTTTACGTACTCTTACACATGTTCTAGCATATTATTGCAGCACTAAACACTCTTGTTTTCGATATAATTTCACCCTTAGTTGACAGCACACAAATTAATAAGATGCTATTTATTTCTTAAATGTATTTTTTGTCTTTTTACCTACTAGGGCTCCCAAATGATAAAGATAAATATAAAGGTTTCTCCTGACATTAAGTCTAGTTGTGTCTGATTCTGAGGGGTGGTGCTCATCTCCATTTCTAAGCTGAAGAGTTGGCATTGTCTGTAAACAACTCCAAGGTCATGTGGCCAGCATGACTGCATGGAGCACCGTTACCTTCGTGCCAGAGCAGTACCTATTGATCTACTCACATTTGTATGTTTTCAAACTGCTAGGTTGGCAGAAGCTGGGCCTAACAGTGGGGGCTCACCCCGTTCCCCGGATTAGAACCTCTGACCTTTTGGTCAGCAAGTTCAGCAGCTCAGTGGTTTAGATACAGAACAGAGAAAAACATAATTTAAAAATGGATTAAAAACTAATTTCTGGGGAAAAAAATTAAAGGTGAATTGAATTTTAAATGGTGACTCTGGAGATATGATTCTGAATTCCAGTGCAGCCATGGAAATCCATCGGGTGACCTTGCAAGTCAAACATTCTCAGCCTTAAAGGGAGGCAAGGGAACCCCATGAACAAATCTTGCCATGGTGATAGTTTAGCCTTAGTGGTGCCATAACTTGGAAATGACTTAAAGGCCAATAGGAAGAGCAATATTAATTTTAAAAACATATTTAAAAGTTCCAAAAATTAATTACAAAGGTAGTTTGTAAAACGAAAGGGCAGTGTAATGTAGTGCTTTGGGCATTGGATTGTTTATGTAGACCAGGGTTCAATTTCCCGCTCAGCCATGGAAATACACTGGGTGGCCTTGTGCAAGTCACACACTCTCTACCCAAGAAAACCTGGTGATAGAATTGTCTTTGGGTTGCCATAAGTCATTAGTGACTTGAAGGCCCATAACAATAATCTCGGTTGCCTACTGGAAGCTGGAGTTTTCTTGGGAGAGACTTCTACAGCAGAGAAGCCCAAGGCTCTCAGAAACTTTCCAGCATGATTTCTGGCTGTGTCTGCTGGGCTTTTCCAGGAGCTGTAGCCCACAAATTTAATATTTTCAAGATCTGGTATTAAAAGTTTATGCAGTTTGTTCAAGACAGATTTTCCCTAAAACACAAAGTTAGGTAGGGACTTGTAAAGTTTAAAAGGATTTATGTTATACTCACTGGAGATACTTCAGCACACTTCAGAGCATCTTTCAGATTTTGAATTTGATCTCTGTATTCATGCAGACTAGGGGCCCTTCCAGACCACCATATAACCCAGAATATCAAGGCAGATAATCCAAAATATCTGCTTTGAACTGAGTTAACACTGCCATATAACCCAGTTCAAAGCAGACAATGTAGGATTTTATACAGCTGTGTGGAAGGGGCCTAGGCGTGCTTTCCTTTAAAAGAAATATCCCCAACTGTTTGCAGTTGGATGCATTGAAGGATACACCCTCAGTTTATACAGGAAGTGTATCTGGTCAAATAGGCCAGTGCAAACATAGGACTCATCCTAATGCATATCCCAGATGAAGATACATCACAGCAGACAGACGAGGCAGAGTTATTGGAGATCTGGAAGCAACAAAAGGAGAAGCTACAGCCGTGGAAGGAGAATATAAGGGGAAAAACAGCAGCAAGAGTTATGCTAGACTGCCTTAAATTGACAATTTGTGAAGCTTTCTTTATCTTGCAAAAAAGTATGTTAAAATATGAAGATGCTTTAAAAAATCAGCACAGCTGGAGCTGTTGTTTCATCTACTCCTTGCGTATAGGCCAGTGGTTCTCAACCTGTGGGTCCCCAGGTGTTTTGGCTACAACTCCCAGAAATCCCAGCCACTTTACTAGCTATTAGGGTTTTGGGAGTTGAAGGCCAAAACATCTGGGGACCCACAGGTTGAGAGCCACTGGTATAGGGAGTCCATACCCCTTGGTCTACTCCCACTTTCCATTCTGAAACAAGGTTTTTATACCCAATGCCTGCTTGCAATCTTTTCTTTTAAATAGTTAAGGAATGGTTTGAAATTCGCATAATTGGGAATCTGAGGGGATATATATGCTTGGGAAAAACAGCAGAACTGGGTTGTTGTAGGTTTTTCGGTCTGTATGGCCATGTTCTAGAAGCATTTTCTCCTGACGTTTTGCCTGCATCTATGGCAAGCATCCTCAGAGGTTGTGAGGTCTGCTCTCACAACAGCAGGACTGCTCTCTTGCCTGATAGCAATGCAAACATGTATAAGGATACTGCTGCAGGTGCCAATTACATTAACCTTGAACTCTTGGTAATTACACCCGAGTGCATTTTTATGGTTTGTTGTTTTTGCAGAGAAGTTCAACAGAACTGTGATTTCTACCATTTGCAATTCACTCGGTGTGATGTAACACCGTGTTTACACATCCAAGTAATTGGTACAAGTTTAGTTCTCAGTGGTAGCAAACAATAATAGCCAATTAAACCTTGCAAATAGGGTCAGATGTGGATGGCATAGATTTTCCTACATGTGAGCACAGGGGTGATAATCCTGTGGAACCTTGGAGTTCCAAGTTGAAATCACAATATTTGCTTTGGACTTAGTGACGTCTCAGGGTTAGTCAATACCTCTTCTTCTGATAGCTTTAGAGCTGCCAAGGAGTTCAGCTGGCTTGCGCCTCTATTTTAACAGAAGCATTACCGTAATTACTAGAATAATCTTTTTATGAAGTATTTAGCCATTTATTTTGGCGCTTTTCTAAGTGCCTGCTTATCAAACTGCTGTTTCAAAGATACAGACAAAGGTGCAGGTGGAGAAAAAGCTGGCAACTACTTTTGTCTGAAATGTATATATCCTTTCCTTTCTCCTTAGCTTAAAGATTGTATATACAAATGAATTTGGAAATAATACTTTTAGATGTTCCAGCTTAGTGGGACCCCCCTTCCACCGCCAATATCTAACTGGGAGCTATTTGCAATGTAAGTGAATTTTCTTTATCCACTGGACTCCATCATGGTTATATTTGAATCATAACATGTGCGGCAGAATTAGATGTGTTCACGGGAAAAAAATCAATATATTTGTTGTTGCTGAACCTATTGCATGAAACCTCTTCAGTCCTTTTCCGGACTATTAGCAGCTTTAAAGAGTGAAGAAAAAAAGGAATGGGAGGGAGGCAGAAATGTTCCTACCCTGATGTTAATATATGTTATAGCAGGCATAGGCAAACTTTCTAACTTGGGGGCCGCATGGTGGGCGAGAGCGGGCTGGATGGGATGGGAGGGGGCTGATGGTGGATGGGGGAGAAAAAGTGTATCCATTTAGACCCTGTATTGCCTACTCCTGATATAGAATCCTAGAGTTGGAAGAGACCTCCAAAGGCTATTCAGTCCAACCCCCTGCTGTGCAGGAAGGCACAATCCAAGCACTCCCAATAGCTTCTTCAGGCTGTTTGTGTAATCTGCCACATTCACACATTTTCATTTTTATTATGTGTGTACACACACACAAGCTTTGGATTGTATAGGGAAGGGTTAACACCCATCTGGAGGTTGTTTTGCTGTCTGTGTTCAGGAGATTTCACCTCCCTGTGAGAATTGGATTTTGAAAAAAAAGTGTCTTGTTGTGGAAGCAGCGATTGATGAGAAAGCTTCAGTGGAGACCCCTTTTCTCCATGATAACTCTTCCAGGAGTGAATATTCCTTTCTAGGGGTAGATTTCTCTCACTTCCTGTTGTCTCACCTTCATTCTTAATTACGAGTAGTTTGTAAGTCAGTTGTTTGTAAGTCAGGGACTGCCTGTAAATTCTGCTGTAACTGTTTCAGTATAACTGATCATATAATACTATTATCTATTTTCTTATTTAAAGGATACAACCATCTAGGGCAAGGTCAGATTGCTCGTACAGTTGGATTCCCCCCATAAAAAGTTTATTTGCCTTAAAATATAAACATGAATATGTGCACATGTTTGTATTGTATGAGTTCATTCTTGGTAGAATTCAAAGAGTGATCTATGAGCTTTTTGGGCTGCTCTAGAAACCAGGAAAAGGAGTAATGGATCCAAATTCAAGAAAAAGAGATTCAATCTAAACACCAGGAAGAATGTACTGGCTATAAGAGCTGCTCAACAGTGGACTATGTTGCCTTGAAGGATGGTAGGTTCTCCTTCTCTGGAGGGTTTTAAGCAAAAGCTGGATGGCTATCTATTGGGAAGGCTTTGATTGTATTTTCCTGCATAGCATGGGGTTGGACTGTATGACCTTTATGTTCTCTTCCAACTCTATGATTCTATTATTCAATGAGTCAAGCAATGAGCAGAAAATATACCTTTATCTCTTCATGAAATAATGCCATGGTGTGATCCAAAGGCTGTAAATGATTCTACGTGGTGACAGTCCCATGTCTGGCATGAGGACTAAAGTCTAAAGTTACCTATTCTGTAAAGCTCATGCAATTTGGGGAATCAAATGCTGAACATAACTTTGTTATAGCTTCTCTGCTTGGAGCCTTAGACTACACCTTCCATTTGGCTGATGTAATATGCACATTGGCACTAATTGTTCTTCTGTAGAGGCCTGTAGTAACCAGGAAATATTCACTACTAGTTTGGGCTCCGGCTCAAGAAAATTAAAGCAGTTGTGTCAGGATTTCCTGGCCTCAAAAGTGCATGCTTCAACATCAATGGCATCCTTTTTAAAAAAAGGAGCAGCATCACATGGAATTATGTTGAGAATACACAGCTCGTCCTGGAGACTAGGATTGATCAGGGACATACTGCATTTTAGGCTGAGCTAAAGTGTTTCTCTGACCTATCACCTTTGTCAACCCATTCACAGGTGATAGAAATGGTGTGAAATACAGGGCAGTTTGCAGAGATTTACCTGGTGTAAGTTTCTCAACTGCTTAGGATGGGATGCTGCCCAGGAATGCAGATTTAGCTATTCTGGGGTCCCATCTACATTGCCATATAATGCAGTCTTAGGATACCGTGTATCCACATTGAACTGGATTATATAAGTCTACATTGCCATATAATGCATATTTAGGGTACCGTTTAGCCTCATTGAACTGGATTATATAAGTCTATATTGCCATATAATGCAGTCTGTTTATCTGCTTTGAACTGGATTATATAAATCCACACTGCATATAATGCAGATAAATGTCATTCTGAAATTGCATTATATGGCAGAGTAGATGGGGCCCAAGTCTTCTAGCAAAGAGTGTAAAAGATACATATCAAGAAATAATGAAGGAGTAGTATGTTTATTTATTTATTAGTTCGATTTAGTAGACCGCTCTCTCTGGAGCCCAGAGCAGTTTACAGCATAAAACCAGTAAAAACATCGATAAAACAGATAAAACAACATATAACCCGAGTAACCCCGCTCCCATCAATAAAACCCCAACAGGCGAACATAATGCAGGTGGCAGGACATGGCAAGATGGCATGTTGGCAGGTTATAGGAGGCATCAGTCGGAGCCAAATGCCTGCCTAAATAGCCAAGTCTTTACGGACTTACGAAATGCCATCAAGCCCCGTAGTGCTCGTTTCTCCTCTGGCAGAGAGTTCCAGAGGCTCGGAGCGGCCACTGAGAACGCCCTCTATCGCGTGCTCGACAGTCTACAGATCTTAATACTAGGCACCTCCAGTAGATTAAGCCCCTTTGAGCGCAGTGATCTTCTGGGCGCGTATGGGGTAAGCCGCTCCTTCAGGTACACTGGCCCCAAACCATATAAGGCCTTGAAAGTTAACACTAACACCTTGAAGGAGACCCGGAATTCAATTGGAAGCCAGTGTAGTGCACGCAGAAGTGGGGTCACATGCGCAGCTCTAAGGGCTCCTGAGAGCAGGCGCGCTGCTGCGTTCTGCACCAGCTTAAGTTTCCGGATTGCCGACAAGGGTAGGCCAATGTACAGCGCATTACAGTAATTGAGCCTCGAGATGACCGTGGCTTGGATCACCGTGGCCAGGTCGCAGCGGGAGAGGTAAGGAGCCAGACGTTTTGCCTGCCGCAGATGGTAGAACGCTGTCTTGCAGGCGCAGGCGATCTGCACCTCCATAGACAGCTGGGCGTCCAGCCGGACCCCTAAGCTCTTAACTAGAGGCTGTGGGCAAAGTGCCACGCCGTCAAACATTGGCAACTGGGTCTCTACCTCCCCCAGGCGGCCCAGCCACAAGATCTCCGTCTTCGCCGGGTTCACCTTCAACTTACTGGCTCGTAGCCATCCAGTTACGGCTTCTAGGCAGAGATGGAAATTATTGGGTACAGATTCCACCCCGGGGTCCATCCTCAGAATGAGCTGGGTGTCATCAGCGTACTGATGGCACTCCAGCCCAAAACTCCGTACCAATTGGGTGAGCGGTCGCATGTAGAGGATGGCCCCCTGAGGAACTCCACAATGTAAGGGGGAGCCCTCAGAGACCACCCCTCCCCACTTCACTCGCTGTAGGCGGTTTTGGAGGAAGGAGGACAGCCAGTTTAAGGCTGTCCCCCTCACCCCCGCCACCGCCAGGCGGTGTGTCAAAAGTTGGTAATTGACAGTATCAAACGCTGCCGTGAGGTCCAATAACACGAGCAGCACCGATCCGCCTCGGTCCAAGTGGCAACGGAGTAGGTCTGTGATGGAGACCAGGATGGTCTCTGTCCCATGGCCCGAACGGAAGCAGGACTGGAAGGGGTCTAGCCAGGTTGCATCATCCAGGAATGTCTGCAGCTGGTCCATTGCTGCCCTCTCAATCAATGTTAAGGATAACATGGTAATATGGAAAACACATGGGGAGCATCTGGATGAAGGTGGATTCAGAACAAATGTGTGCCTCTGGTAGACTAATCTTTCTCGTGCACTAGTGTAGAGAGCTGCTGAACTTGCTGACCGAAAGGTTGGCAGTTCGAATCCCGGGAAGTGGGGTGAGCTCCCGCTGTTAGCCCAGCTTCTGCTAACCTAGCAGTTTGAAAACATGCAAGCGTGAGTAGATCAATGGGTATTTATTTATTTATTTACTTAATTTATATTCCGCCCTTCTCACCCCGCAGGGGACTCAGGGCGGATCACAATGAACACATACAGGTAAACATCCATTATTGACACACAATACAAGACAGACAGAGGCATTTTTTAAACATCTGGCCACCAGGGGAAGCTGCCGCATTCCTTCATTCCTCAGCATCCTTCATTCCTCAGCGTGCTTCCTGGAGATCTTTTAAGGCCTCGTAAATCAGTTAAATTTAGCCTCCCCACTTAAGTACTACCTTAAATTTCCTACTTGACAGATGCAACTGTCTTTCGGGTTGCAAAGGTCGACAACAGGCTACATAATAGGTCGAGAGCCCACCTCGACCCGGGCAGGCCTCAAACTAATGACCTTCTGGTCAGTAGAGATCTTATGCAGCTGACATCCAGCCAGCTGCACCACATAGGTACCGCTCCTGCTGGAAGGTACGACACTCTATGCAGTCATGCTGGCCACATGACCTTGGAGGTGTGTACGGACCACCGCCCAGATTCAGACACTGCTTGACTTAATGTCAGGGGAACCTTTACTTTTTTTAGTAGTGCGTCATAGATGCATATTTTCTACTACAGTTGGTCAGTCTGAACAGCAGGCTTTGGTCATCTGTGCCAAGTTTTTTTTTTCCTGAGGGAAGACTACTGTGTTTGTATGAATATGGGTAAATTCCTGGCTTTTAAAAAATTATCCACAAGCCCAGTGTTCTTACTCTGTGTGGTTTTGGGGTTATTTTTTTGCTGAACAAGGGCTTTGTCTTGGGTGCAACTGCTTGACCTTCCTAGAGCAATTATGTGTTGCAATGCATCAGTGAGAGAGCATTCAGACACTTTTATAAACCACTGGAGAAGAAAATTGCCTTTGCTGCCTTTCTTCCTATTTTTGTCTTCTGGAATGCCTCGCAGTCTTGGCATTGTGTAGCCTGGGCAGTCATTGAAATCTTGTTGCGTAGCTTCTGTTCTTTGTTTGAATGGATTTGAGAGTGTCAGCAACTGCTTAGGTGACCTTTAATGGTTGCCTTTGGATGAGCTCATCTTGATTGAACGTGCCAAAATATGAACAGGCCTTTTTACCCATTGAGACTGACCACGAAGCTAATAAACATAGTTTCAATTTCATCTCAACAGGAAACTATAGTTATAAGACCCAGGCTAGGATTTTAAACCATGATTTGAATTTACTTTTAATTTTGAAGCTTTTTGTAGTGCTTATCCTAACTTTGTAGTATGGAGAAAAATAAAGGCAAAGATAATTTGAGGTTTCCTGGTGTGATTGTCCGTACCATGGTGGAAGAAGTAAAACTGTTTTAATATTAAACTTTATATTTTAATGTCTTTGGATTGCTTTTAATGAGCAATAGCTTATAGTTTTTGCTAGCAGCCTTGAGTCCCTAGATCTGGAGAAATGCAGGATAAAAACAAACAAACAAACAAACAAAGGAACTGCATGCATGCGCCAAAGACTTATTTGTAACTTTGTTAAGTCAATATGTCTAGTTTTGGAGATAGCCTCATGTTCAGTGCCGAACAAAACCATGGTCAAAATGGAATTTGCAATAAGGTAGTGTAATGATGTTGATTATTTGTGTGTAAATGTTGTGTGACATGTGTTAAAATGTATGTTGTTTTGAATGTTCTATGGTTTGTTTCTGTGGGTGAAACAGAAGGGAGGCATGGCAGAAGCTTAGAAGAGCTGTCGCCATGGCAACCAGGGCTAGAGGCTAGTAGAATGTTCAGGTTTGAATTCTACAGTTGGAAAAGAGCAGGAAGCCAACTGCCAAATGAGAGGGGGAGGAGTTATGTTCTAGTGGAGAGTGTCCTAAGGACTGAAAGAGAACGGTCCAGTGTTAGTGTGTGTCTTAAGGTCTGCTAGTGAGCAGTCCAGTTAAAGGGTATAGAGACCCTAGTTAAAGTTGCAGGGGTTTATAGAGGTTTAGTGGAAACCCTATAATAGGTCCCCATTGTGTTATGTAACAGAAAAAGTTGTGCCTCTAAGGAAGTTTGAAACCAACCAAGATTGTACCCATTTGTGTCAAAATAAATTGTTTGCATCTTAAAAGGAAAACACCTCTCCTGATTCTTTTATTGGTGGTGGCCCTCAAAGTCAGTGGTCAGCCGGATAAATGGTGGCAGCGTGGTCAAGTGGTCACTGAGAAGTTTTAAAACTCCAGTCAGTTAAATGGTGAAGGGGTGAGACAGTACCCTGCCAATAAACGTGAAGTTGCTGAGGTAACTTCGAGGTTTCCTTGGATTGGAGGTCAGCAGTGTGGACATAGAAAGATTGTCCAGTCTGAGGCCGGTCAAGAAGTGGAGTGGTCACATATTGGCGGCAGCGGTGGGATCTTTAAGAGAGGGTCCACCCTGTCCAGCCGGTTGATTTGAACGTAGCTTCACCGCATATTGGCGGCAGAGCGGTGGGATCGTGTAAGAAAACTGATCCAGTGCGAAAGCAAGGCTACCAGAGGAATTTGTTTAATTTCTCAGTTTACTGACCAAAGTCGTGTGGTAGTAGGAGCTTTAATAGTTTAGTTTAAAGTTCTGAGGTAAAAGTTCGGCAAAATGACCACCAGGAGACAAACGAGGGCTTTGGAGGAAGCAGGGCAGCCTGAGGTTCTGCAGGAAGGAGAAGACTCTGAAATTTCAGAATCAGAGTCAAGTAAAATGTCTGGAGAATATCGGTTTAGGCTTGAGGTGATGAAACTTGAGATGCGAAGAGAAAGAGAAGAAAAGGAGAGAGAGATGCAAAGAGAAAGAGAAGAGAAGGAAAGAGAAGAGAGAGAAAAGGAGAGAGAGTTGCAAAGAGAAATAGCCAGGTTGGAGTCTGAGAGAGGGAATGCCTCTCAGCGTGCCAGGCCAGTTCAAGAGGTGCAGGCAGAAGGTTCTATAGACCAACTCCTGAGGAGATTCCGAAGTATGTAAAGGGGATAGTGTGGAGAAATTTTTGGTTTCTTTTGAAAGATGTTGCTATGATTTTGAAATTGAAGAGGAGAGATGGATGACATATTTACGACCACAGATCTGCGGACAGTTGCTGGAGATTTATAGCGATATGGCAGAACCGGACCACAAGGTTTACCAGAAGTTTAAACAACAGGTCCAACAGAAGCTTCAGTTGACGCCAGAACATTACAGAGTTAAGTTCAGGTCCTTGAAAAAGGAGAAAACCGAAAGTTTCTGTCAGCTAGCATCAAAGCAAAGCCAGTATTTCGATAGTTGGTTAAAAGGTGCTCAAATTACCAGTTTTCAGCAACTTAAGGATCTGATGATCCTGGAACAGTTTTATCAAAATGTTCCCTCAGAGTATAAATGGTTAGTTCAAGAAAGGAATCCTGAAACACCCAGTCAAGCAGCTCTTATGGTGGATAAGATGGTGACATTGAGAGAAGGAGTTTGTAAGGCTGAAGGCTACAAACCAGTGGAGAAACATTGTTTCAAGAAACCATACAAAGTGTTGCCGCAGTATCAAGAGGCTAAAAATGCTGCAGGTGAGTACGCTCGTTACAGAAGGCGTGAGGAGACAAATTACCTCAGAGATGGCTCCCTCAGTAGGGGAAATCGTCCAAGCTTTGATATGGCTAAGAGAATGTGTTTTTCATGCGTCAAGTTTGGACATATGAAAGCACAATGTTATCTACATAGCAAGGAAAAATCTTCCTTATGTATAACTCCAATATTAGAAAAGAGTTTTGAGAAGGGGCTTGAGTCTAATAAAGGAAAGAGTTCTTCGGAACCAATGCAAGTACATAATCCCTTAGAAAAACAATGCCTTTTTGTTATGTTGACACAGATAGAGATGACTACTTTGAACCACTTCAAGTAGGTCAAAACGAAATATTAGGATGGAGAGACACCGGATCGGAGGTCTGTGTGATTCGCCCTGAATATGTGCCAGAGGCATTCAGAAAACCTGTGTCTCAGCTTAGACTAAAAGGAGTAGGGGCAGTGTTGTGCGACGTTGTGTCTTTGCCAATCCAATATAAGAATTGGAAAGGATTTTGGGATTTTGCAATATATGAGGACATTCCTTTTGATTGTCTGCTGGGGAATGATATTGTAAGGAAGATCAAGTATTTAACAAGAGATGATGAGTTAACTGAAGGTCCAGTTAAACAGCAAGATGTTTCTTGTTTACCAGTTGATATTATCCCTGAAGAAAATCCTGAGACAAGTTCAAATATAATAGAGTTAGTGAAAACAGGAGCAGGAGAAGAGGATATTGCTAATGAGCAAAAGGCAGATGAAACACTGAGATCTTTATTTACTGCGGCTCAGGATGAGACGAAAGTCTTATCAAAAGAAAATCCTTCAAGATTTGTAGTTAAAGGACGAGTGTTGTATAGAGAGACCATGTGTAAAGTCTCCAGGAGGAACTAGTTCTTGTACACAAATAGTTGTGCCCCAAGCTTATAGGGAACAACTTATGAATTTGGCACACGCAAGCACACAAGGTGGCCATATGGGAATTCGACGCACCACACAGCGCATCACCAGAAATTTCTTTTGGCCCAATATGTATCAGCACATTAAAGAGTTTTGTCAATCGTGTGATACATGTCAGCGTGTCGGAACAGGAAAAGACAAGACCAAGGTTCTCCAATTCCTATGCCACTAATTGAGAACCATTTTATCGTGTGGGGATCGATATTGTGGGACCCTTACCAAAGGCAAGTCGTAGAGGACGTCGGTATATCCTTACTTTGATGGACTATGCCACGAGGTACCCAGAAGCAGTGGCGTTGACTAATATTGATACAACCACAGTAGCGAACGCCTTGTTGTCTATATGGGGAAGAACAGGATATCCCAAAGAACTGATTTCGGATTTGGGAACCCAGTTTACGTCAAGACTGATGGAAAGACTGTTGGAGATGTGTGGAATTAAACATCTGACATCGTCTGCTTACCATCCACAAACTAATGGTCTTGTGGAAAACCTAAATAAGACCTTAGTAAGAATGATCAAGGCGTACACTCAACAACATCCAGCCGATTGGGATGAGAAACTACAGCAACTCCTGTTTGCATGCAGAGAGACTCCACAAGGCAGTACAGGATACAGCCCTTTCGAGTTACTCTTTGAAAGGAAGGAGAGGTCCGCTGGATCTAGTGAGAGAGCACTGGGAGACTTCCTCGGTTGCAGAGCCAGTTCCAGTGAGTCGGTATCTACAGAGTTTACGGGAGACGATGGAGATGGCAAGAGTTATCGCTCAAGACAACCTTGCAGCAGCACAGCAGAAACAGAAGACCTGGTATGATCAATCAGCCCGAGAGAGATCCTTCGACGTTGGTGATAAAGTACTATATTTGATCCCGGAAAGAGTCAACAAACTTCAATTGAAATGGACAGGACCATGGACAGTTGTTAAGCGTGCCAGCAGAGTTAACTACTTGATACAAGAATTACAATCAGGACTGGAAAAACTGGTGCATGTTAACTCGCTTAAACCTTATGTTGAAAGATCAGTAGATGTATGTATAATAGTTAATGAAGGTGTAAATGGATCGTTTCATTTCTGGGAAGGGAATAGGAAGGCTGACAAGAGTGTGAGTCAGGTAAAGCTTGATGAAGGGCTGATTTGCAAACAGCAGGAGCAACTTAGAGAACTGCTCCATAAGTATAAAAATTTGTTTTCGGATTTACCGGGAAGAGTAGAAGGGGTGCAACATCAAATTATAACAGGAGACGCCTTACCCATTGCGTCTACTCCCTATCGAGTCACAGGGAAACTCGTGGAGTGTGTTGATAGAGAAGTTCAGGAAATGCTGGATATGGGGATTATAGAACCATCCAGTAGTCCTTGGGCATCACCCGTCGTGTTAGTTCAAAAACCAGACAACACAATAAGGTTTTGTGTTGATTATAGACGGTTAAACGAGGTGACGCAAACCGATACATACCCTATGCCAAGGTTAGATGACCTGTTAGAAAAAATGGGGAGAGCCAATTACATCAGTAGCCTAGATCTCACCAAGGGTTTTTGGCAGATACCAATGGATCCCAGAGACCGGGAGAAAACGGCCTTTAGAACCCATAAAGGGTTACATCAGTTCAATGTCTTACCATTTGGACTTAAAAACAGCCCAGCCACTTTCCAACGATTAGTAGATAAGATACTCGGGGTATGAGTAACTTCTGTGTGGCATACATGGACGACATAGGTGTATTTAGCAATACCTGGGAAGAACACCTACAACATCTAGACCAGGTGATGTTTCGACTGAAAGAAGCAGGGTTAACAGTAAAAGCATCCTGTAATGTTTTTAAGTAAAAAGCTATTGCCGAGAGAAAGTAGTCTTTCTACCATCGAGAAAGAATGTCTCGCCATAGTGTGGTCGATTCAAAAACTGAGACCATATCTGTGGGGCAGGAAGTTTGTTTTGCAGACGGATCATGCGCCATTAAAATGGCTGAGTAATGTTAAGGGTACTAACAACAAACTCTTAAGATGGAGTTTACTCTTGCAAGACTACGATTTTAAGGTAGTGCATGTGAAAGGCAAATCGAATGTAGTAGCTGACTCTTTATCGAGAGTTACTTAAATTCAGATTACAGAATGGATATGGTTTGTATATAGTTGTGTAAGTATAAATGTATATGTGAAATGTATAAGATTATATAATGTCTTGCTAACGGCATTATTTTTAATTCACTCTGGACAGAGAGAATTAAAAAATAATTTCGGGAGGAAGGAAGGTAATGTAATGATGTTGATTATTTGTGTGTAAATGTTGTGTGACATGTGTTAAAATGTATGTTGTTTTGAATGTTCTATGGTTTGTTTCTGTGGGTGAAACAGAAGGGAGGCATGGCAGAAGCTTAGAAGAGCTGTCGCCATGGCAACCAGGGCTAGAGGCTAGTAGAATGTTCAGGTTTGAATTCTACAGTTGGAAAAGAGCGGGAAGCCAACTGCCAAATGAGAGGGGAGGAGTTATGTTCTAGTGGAGAGTGTCCTAAGGACTGAAAGAGAACGGTCCAGTGTTAGTGTGTGTCTTAAGGTCTGCTAGTGAGCAGTCCAGTTAAAGGGTATAGAGACCCTAGTTAAAGTTGCAGGGGTTTATAGAGGTTTAGTGGAAACCCTATAATAGGTCCCCATTGTGTTATGTAACAGAAAAAGTTGTGCCTCTAAGGAAGTTTGAAACCAACCAAGATTGTACCCATTTGTGTCAAAATAAATTGTTTGCATCTTAAAAGGAAAACACCTCTCCTGATTCTTTTATTGGTGGTGGCCCTCAAAGTCAGTGGTCAGCCGGATAAATGGTGGCAGCGTGGTCAAGTGGTCACTGAGAAGTTTTAAAACTCCAGTCAGTTAAATGGTGAAGGGGTGAGACAGTACCCTGCCAATAAACGTGAAGTTGCTGAGGTAACTTCGAGGTTTCCTTGGATTGGAGGTCAGCAGTGTGGACATAGAAAGATTGTCCAGTCTGAGGCCGGTCAAGAAGTGGAGTGGTCACATATTGGCGGCAGCGGTGGGATCTTTAAGAGAGGGTCCACCCTGTCCAGCCGGTTGATTTGAACGTAGCTTCACCGCAGGTAGCCACTGCTAGCCTGAAAACGAGATGGCTCCTGTGTCTTTAATGGTTGGTTAAAACATGGGTCACCTATCGCCAACACCTACGACTCCTCGAATGCTTTCATCAGTGCTGTCTTCGCACAATCCTAAATATACACTGGACCGACTATGTGACTAATGTTGCTGTCCTTGAGCAAGCAGGGATCACCAGTGTTGAGGCCATGCTATTGAGAACACAGCTGCGCTGGGCAGGGCACGTCTCTAGGATGGAGGACCACCGCCTCCCAAAGATACTACTCTATGGTGAACTCGCCACGGGTCAGCGCAAGAGAGGCGCCCCCCAAAAGAGATATAAGGACTCCCTGAAACAACATCTCAGGCTCGGCCAGATTGATCACCAACAATGGTCCACCCTGGCCTCATATTGGGAGGCATGGATATGCACTATCCACAATGCTGTGGCCTCTTTCGAGAAGACACGCCGAATGAGTCTCGAAGAGAAACGACAACGCAGAAAGAACCACAACTTGGAAACAACATCACCCAAGGAGACTTTCTGCTGTGCGTTCTGCAACCAAACTTGCCTATCTCAGATTGGCCTTTTTAGTCATCAACGCGCTTGTAAAAAGCGTGGGATGAGTCCTTCCTGAATCTTTGTTCGCGAAGTAATGCCGAGAGAGAGAAAACCATTAAAGACACAGGAGCCATCTCATTTTCAGCAAGCCCATCCTTACTGATAAAGTAAGCCAGAGGGGGTTTGGTAGAGTGCGTGAAGGTGGTGGTTAATGCCTCTCTACAGGAAGGCAAGATTCTAGTCAGCTTAAAATAAGCTGTAATGAAACTGCTGTTGAAAAAACTATCATTGAACCCCATTCAATTGAACAACTTTTGGCCAATTTCTCCTTTATGAGCAAAGTCATGGAACATGTGGTGGCCTTGCAACTCCAGGTGTTCTTGGAAGACACTGATTATCTGGATCTGGCACAATCTGGCTTCAGGCGAGGTCACGGAACTCAAACGGCCTTGGTCGCCTTAGTAGATGATAGGAAACTTGACAGGAGGAGTGTGTCCTTGTTGGTTCTCTTGGACCTCTCAGCGGCCTTTGATACTGTAGATCATGGTATTCTTCTAGGATGCCTCATGGGAATGGGGCTTGAGGTACTGTTTTACAGTGGCTCTGGCCCTTCCTGGCAGACCATTCCCAGAAGGTGTTGTTGGGGGACACCTGCTTGGCCCCGCAGCCTTTGTTTTGTTGGGTCCCGCAGGGCTCAATATTTTCCCCAATATTGTTGTTTAACATCTACATGAAGCTGTTGGGAAAGATAATACGGAGTTTTGGAGTTGGATGTCATGTGTACGGAGATGACGTTCAACTCTGTTACTCATTTCCACCCACTGCCAAGGAGGCTATTTAGGTCCTGACCTGGTGCTTGGCTGCTGTGACCATCTGGATGAGGGGCAAACAAATCGAAACTGAATCCAGACAAGACAGAGGCACTCCTGATCAGTTGTAAGACTGAACAGGATATAGGATTACACCCTGTGTTGGACGGGATCACACTCCCTCTGAAGGCACAGGTTCGCAGCTTGGGAGTGATCTTGGACTCATTGCTGAGCCTGGAACCCCAGATCTTGGAGGTGGCCAGGGGAGCTTTTGCACAATTAAACTTGTACACCAGTTGTGCCCATACCTTGGGAAGTCAGACTTGTTTTAATGTTTAAATATTGTTACGTTTTATGATTTAATTGATAGTTTTATGTTAGTTGTTTATGTTAGGTTTTCATGTTTTGCTGTGAATATGTTGGAAACTGCTTTGAGTACCCCTAGGGTTGAGAAAAGTGGTATATAAATGAAATAAATAAATAAGTAAATTTCTGAAGATGGGGCCTGTCAAGCAACCAAACAACAGTGCATTTCCCTCGAAAGCCAGAAGACTGCAGATGATGGGCTATGTGAGAATATGTGAGAGAGAAGAGGAAGAAGGGCAGAGCTGTTTGCAAGTCCATTGGTCACTCTTGGAGGAGAAACCATAGCTTCCTTATCAGACCGATTTTTCTGTACGGTTCTCTGCTTGAGATATTGCAGTCACACATTGACAATAATAGTGTACGAGCAGGATTACAGAAAATTTGATCCTTGTTAAAGTATCAGGTACACCATTAATAAAGATAATCGTGGAATGAAGGATAATTCAAAATCAGAGAAAATTCATCCACTTGTAAAATCAAGGTGCCCAGTGGTCATGGTCTCATTTTAACATAGAGCCTTATTATAGACAAATTAATACAAACTTTTGATTACATGCCAATAGGAGAAGAAAGTGAGCAATTAACATATGTCATGTACTTACTGATTTGCTTTTTACCGATTATCTGGATTTTAAGGTATTAGCTGGAGAAATATCCACCCAATCCCTCATTAAAGACCTTTCCACCCTTTAAAGACATGTTAGGAGCCGTGGAGAGCTGTGTGTGAAAGTAGAGGAATACGAGAAATATGTCTTGGCTCAAGGGACTGAATACCTTCAGAATCCAGCTCAGCCAAGTAGCTTGGCTTAGTTGTCCTTCTTCAGATGGGAATTTCTTGTTTCCCATGTGCTCCGAGGGGACTGAGCAGTTGGGCCAAGACAAAGAGACCCTTATGAGATCCTCTGAATGACTTGGCAGTGGGATAAAGCTATGCTAAACATCTTGCTTCTGCAATGCCCTTCCCAGCCTCTGCCCTCTGAACCCGCAACACAGAGACAGAAGTTGGACTGTATTGTTCCAGCAGGTACGCCGGGAAGATCTACAAGCTGATATGACTCATTAACTCTATTGGTATACTGTTTATGGGTGTGTTAGCATAGTAAGACGTTGTTTGTTTTCTGTGAACATCCTGAGAGGACTGAGCATCCTTTACTTTTAATTGATCTGTGCAGGTAGAGCAGTCCGATTAGGAAGGTTTATCCTGATACTTATGGTGCATCCACACTGTTTGGCATCACTGTAGAATCCAGGGAATTATAGTTTCTCTGTCAAAGAGTGCTGGTGCCTTCCCATAACTACAAATCCCAGGATTCCATAGCATTGAGCTATGGAAGGTGAAATAGTG